>RJWM01021499.1:0-34964 GCA_004363535.1 Dasyprocta punctata
AAGAGGCCAATGCTCCAGTAAAGGTTTCTGTGGTTGTATCTGGAAGGTTCTATAAAAGCAAGGGAGGAGCATTATCCTTATATTAGGATCCCCTATTCACCAGAATCTATTGGCCATAATAACCAGCCATTCACTAAATGTTTGCATAATGATTTGTCTTTAGGGAAAAAATGAGTGATAAGGATTCAAGGTATTTTTTGGAGGAGTATTCAGATATTTCAGCTGCTTGAACCCACTAGAGCTTGGCTCTGGTCACCTTTATAACCTCAGCCTTAAACAAAACAAAACAACAAAAACTTTTCCAGTTGCCCTTTCCTGTACCTTCAGATGTTCTCGGAGTTACAGAGCTACAAAAACATAGCTTTCTTTTTTTTTTTTTAAATAACATTCTGTTGGGTTGTTAAAAATTTCAGTGTTAAATACCAGCACTATGCTTGATACACCACCAAATCCAAGGATAAATTTATCACTTGTACTTTAAGTAAAAACTTGACAAAAGTGCTTAAAATGTAATGAAATTTTTTTCTGGTTCAATTGTGACTTCAGATAGGATTCAAAGGAGAATTTCATTGTCTCTGCTCTGGGTTTTATGAAGGCTTCCTTAATCTTTTGTGTTAGCTCATTTATGCCAGAGACTGCAATTTTTGTTATTTTTCCATGAAATTCACATTAACTAGAAAAATTCAAGGAACAAAATTTTAAGAGACAATATGTTTACTATCTTTTATTTTTACGTGGCATTCCACAAGTGACACACTAGGCAAAACCATTACATGGTACAAAGTGCTTGTCTCAGGAAGTGTTTCTTGCCTCAGGATGTGGTCACATTTGCTATTCAGTATGATGATATTCAGCAGAACACTTCACATGTAAGGCAACAACACATTTTTTACATTGAAAAGTGGTGTTGTGACATCCAGCACTTTGTCTGCTTCCCTATTTCACAATCATATGATTTATGCCATCATAATGTGAGTCAGTGTTACGCTTCTGAGGTCTTCTTTTTAGGCCATATTCAGAGGATGACCATGGGTTTCCAGATAATGGCCTAGCACATGTTGACGAAACTCCATAAAATCTACTGGATTTTCATCATGCATTTTATGCAGCTGCCAAGCATTTTGTAAGACTAATTTGAAACAGAACAAAAGACTAATTTGAAACAGAGCAAACAGATTGATGCCCAATACTTATCAATGTTTTCATCAGTTCTGTTCCTCTCATGAATTATTATACACTTCGATCAGGTTTGCTGCAGAACTTGGATCTTCTTTTTTAGTTTCTGGGAATAACAACGGACAAGACATGGGATCAAGACCAGTACCAGATGAGGCAATGGTGACAACACTGTTATTACTCCATCTGCATGCAGGCAACACTGCCTGTGCTGTCAGCTTGATAAACATCTTTTTCTTTTTTCTTTAGAGCTACATCTATCTGATTCCAATGCAACTTGGTGAGTGCTATCCTTTCTCAACATACCTGTTGCCTGAAGTCCCACTGAACTAAACTTATCAAGAAGTTCAACACCGGTGAAAAAGTCATTGAATACAAAATGGTATTGTCCAGGGTGTGCCTCTGTAGGTACCTCGACAAACCGAAGGACAAACGATGCATCGACACTGTATTCCTCAGGCTTAGTATTTGGGTTTTCACCTTATACAGCTGAAACCAGCAAATGTAGCCCACACCAAAACATATGGGTGTTCCTCAAATAAATCGAACCTATGGCCAAAATAAGGAACCACATATTCATTAAAGCTGAAACGTCATTTGGAACAAATTTCATATACCCCTCATTGAGTTTGCTTACAAGAGGTCTCAACTTGTAAAACTCGTTCATTGGATCCCAGTTTGCATTGTAAGCAACATGCAAATTAGAAAATATAGTTTCTAAGAAGTCATATCTCATAGCAGCACTAACCTGTACATTATGCGCATCTGTTCTTTGTTCCCAAAGCGTATGTCTTCTAGAAACTAAGACTTAACCACTTGGAAAAATAATTCCCAGAAAATATTTTAATTTGGAGAGTCGAACCAAGATAGACACCCTTACTTTGAATATGTCAGAGTACTTGACAACAAGTTTGATGATTTCATCATCAAGCAAAGGTTCAAACTTCTGTGAGAGTTCTCACTTCAGTGAAGAAATGGTTTGGTACATGCTACAGGTTGTGCAATTAGGTAAGCTTTTTTCTATTTGTGAACAATTTTTGTCACTTTCTTCCTCTTGGATGGTAGGGTTGCTGCACAGTAGACATAGATGGAACTGTCAGGAGAGTCATCTTTAGATAAGTATGAGACACCCTGAGTCAGATTCAGCACCATCTTGAATACGCAGTTGTGCACAATGAATCTGGTAAATTATTTATTGTTCTACCTGCTTCACTTCCTAAGTCCTCATCAGGCTGTGGCATTTTTCAGGTGGTTGTATCATATCTATTTTTTTTTTTTTTTAATGGAAAGCCAGTTTCAGGCGATTGGGAATCCTCCCGCTGCCACTGGCCATATGGTCATGACCTGAGTGCCTTTATTTCACTCAAAATCTGTGCTTTGTCTGCACTGACAATTCAGGCTGCTGAGCTCCGCGTGTGCTGGAGACAAACTCCGGGAGCCCAAAGTCGGCCCTGCTCCGGGTTCTTGCACCCGCTGGCGAGGCCCGCCCGCAACCCACTAAAAAGCAGCGGCGGATCCTCCCTGTGAAAGCAAAGCGCAAGCTTGTGACCGCGTGCGGCCGGCCCAGGGGAACTTAAGGCGGCCCCGCGCGCACGCGGCCCCTGTGTCTCGCGCGGCACCGGAACGAGCCTGGCGCCCGCCCCCCGGGCCGCCGAGAGCTGCTCTACCCCTCCGTCTGGCCGCCAGAAGCAGCGGAGCTCCGGGCGGGCAAAGCTCGAGGGGACACGGGGCGAACCCAGCCCCTACCCGGCCCCACAGGCCGACCAGGAACCCTCCCCTTCGGAGCCAGGGGGCCAGAGCCATTCCTTGTAGAAATATGCAGATCAAAAAGACCGCCAACCCTAGCTCAGGACACAAACTAGGAAGCTGGTGCAGGGCCACTGGACCGGGGAGGAAGAAGGGCTGCGTGGCGGCCAGCCAATCACCGGGCATAGTCTGCAAGGGAGAGGAGTAGGTAGGAGGGCTGCAGGACAGGCAGCCAATCCTCGAGAAAAATCTGGGGTGCGGTCAGCCAATCCTCGGGAGGACTAGGCGGGAGCAGGGTGGGGAGGCTAACCAATTCCCGCAAGACTAGGAGGAGGCGGATGCAACAGACAACCAATCATCGGAAAGGCTCTGAGCCGGCGGGGAGGCGGGCTTCAGAACGCGTAGCCATTTCCTGAGAATACTCTGGGCGTGGGTGTGGCGGGGAGGAGGACTCAGGCGGGGCAGCAGCCAATCGCCGAGAACTCCTAGAAAAGAAGCAGTACGGGTCGGATTATGGCTGACGTGGGCGTTGGTTTTCCTCACTGCACCTGTGGCACTGGAAGAAGCTGACCCCAAGTGGAGTGACCTTCTGGGAACAGATTCCTCGGTACCCCCACCAGTCCCTGGCAATGGTAGTTCTGGTTCCTTGGGACTGTCCTGGGGAGACCCTGCGGTCACTCTCCCTCCCACTAGCACTCAGTCTGTAACTTTGAGTCACATAACTTGTTAGTATCCCAAGCTGCTCATTTTATTGCCACAGTATTATTCACTCTTGTAATCAGCAAAGGTTCATCAAGTGCCTTCTATGTGTTCTGTAACCTTCCAAACCTTAAATGGACGGAACAAAGACTTTCCTTAGGCTGATGTTCTAGTGGAGAATAAAAAATCATGTGTCTTAGTGTGATCGATGCTAAGGAGGAAAAAATAAGCATTTATTGCAATTTAAAAAACTAATAACAGTGAATCACTTTTCCTGTGAACTAATGCCCCTCTGACAGTAAGAAACAAAGAAACAAAACCCATTGTGAATGGTGAGGCTGTGCTGCTTTGAAAAATGTACTTCGTTTCAGAAATGAGTAAAAATACACGAAATGCTCTTCACCAAGAGCGATGGCTCCTTGGCACGCTGAGCCCCGGAGTAGCGCCCTACTTTGGTTCAGATTTGATAAAGCAGGAAAGAGATCGAAGTGAACTAAGGCCATCACCCTGGTGTATAGGAGCATCGACCACAGTCTGGGTGGCAGTCACTTATGAGAAGACTCCTAAATAAAGCAAGTGAAGTAGTATTAGTAGCCCTTTGGCTCAGCCCTCTTCTGCCAACCTCTGAACGGACCCTGTACTTCCTTAGTTCTTCCCACTGTTCCACCCGCCCCGGGGACCCCACCTGCATCAGCCACATCACCTCCACTGGTCTCCCTTCCTATGTTTTATTTTTTCCTGTTTCTTCATCGACTTCCTCTCTGTCCTTTGCTCTTCGGTCTGGTTCAAGACATAGGTCTAATCACTATTCATATTGTCCCTTGCTAACATCGACTTACCTCCTCTTCCTTATCCACCCAATCCTTCTCTTCAAGCAGCACTCTTTGAAATATCTTTTATTAATGATTGTGTACACACGATTTTACATTGTTTATAGATGTTTTGTCTTTAAACACAATCTACATCATAGTATGGTGAACACATTCGTTAACTGAAAAACAGTAAACTAATTTTCAACCATACAAGCAAGTAATACTCTCTGGAAATGTTTTGTGTTTTTGTGAGTGCTGTTTTACCTATATTACATTGATCATGCCATCTCACTCTGCTCACCTGAGTTACTTCTATATTCCTCCCTCTCCCTTTCCCTGCCAATTAAATTCATCCCTCTCCCGGTATTTTTAATTAGTAAAATGTGTATGTTTTTCAGAGTATAGTTGAGTAAAGTCAGAAATGAAAGGAAACAATAATTGTGGACTAAAGTAAAAGGCATGTCCGTTCCTTGGGAGCAGAAGCCTCGTGTTGCAATGTGTTTATAGAATGTACTGAGAACCTACCATATACCAAAGCACTGTAAATAGATCTGGGAGTAAATAGATAGTGAGACAAAATCTCAAATGTGAACCTTGCCCTTGTGCAATTTTCATCTGGAGGATATAACAGGTACTAATATAAAGTCCTTGAAAAATATAACACTATCACTTAACAAGAGCTAAAAGGGAGGCATCAAGGTTGATGAAAGAGGACGAAAGGTTAAAAAAGGATGATGAGGAAGAACATTGAAGATGAGTCATTAAAGTAAAGGTGATGATGCTCAGGGTCTGGTTTCAGGTTGGGGGAAGAGCTGTGCATTCCAGGAAGGAGCTCAGTGCACTTGTGGAAACATAGGACAGCTGCTGGGACTTCTACATAAACTGCCTAGCGCAGGGTAGGCAGAGTTACAGGATAATGCACTATATAAACTGGGATGTAGTGGGGAGGTGGCTGGGGATGCTGGATGCTGACAGGCCATGTTAAAAATGTGCATAAATGATACTTATTAATAATGTGTTGTATGAATATGTGTTAGTCAAAAGTTGCTTGCAAGACCAGCATGCATGGAGATAAGCACATTAGTAATAGCTAAGCTTTATCGTGCACATATTACATTCTCTGCCCTCCTTTAGATGCTTTGTGTAGATGATCTCCAATTATGTCCTCCAACTACTCTACCTAATAGTGGTTGAATTCCATACTTTACACCTGAGAATCCACATACTGCTAATATTTGTGAGAGCTAGTATAGATGACTAGTGAGCTTATTAGGAATTCTAAGCGCAACAATCAATGTGGCAGCTCATGACTCCAGTACCACCCTAAAATTTGCACACTTATGTGTACAAACACAAATTTGGGTTATCTTCAGTTGTAAGGTGGTTGACACAGGATAGCTATGTGATTTCTCAATTCTGTAACTTTGAGAGTGCTTTTCCTTAAAAGTGATTATGGAATAGAATTTAGCATGAACTTCCTCTCTCACAGCATTTGTTTGTACTACGTTTTAAATTATTGCTATTTCACCAGCTGTGGTGATGCACACCTGTAGTCCTAGCACTCAGGAGACTGAATCAGGAGGATTGGCACAAGTTTGAGGCCAGCCTCAGCTATAACATGAGTTCAAGGCCAGTCTGAACTAAATAGCAAGACCTTGTCTCAAAAAAGAAACAACAAGTAATGCCTCTGTGTATGTGTGTGTGTTTGTGTATTGTGCTGGGGATCATAGCCAGAGCCTCATGCATGGTAAGCAAGTGCTCTACTACAGAGTTTTTCTTCCAGTCCAATACTGTTTTTTCTTAAAAAATATTCCTTAAAATGATTACATGTTATACATTGTGCTTAGCATCCTATATATTTGATGAAGCCACTATACAAGTCATTCAGAGAGACTAATTAGCACAAGGCATTCAACTGAAAGTACAGCCAAAGCAAACTATTTAATTCTATTAAAGAAATTAAGTGAAGTTAGGCCTGATTCTTTTGTAACATGATTTAAATGAGACTGCTAGAGTTGAGTACTGTCCTACATCAAAAAAGGAACACACGTCCCTTGAGATTCTATTTCTGGCTCTGCCACAGGCTTTGCTATTACACCTAAAGCAAGATGGAGCCTGTTACTTTTTTCCGTCTGCAAAATGTAGGCAGTGTTTTTAGCCTTTTTCACAAGCGTAGCAGGATTAATGAATACCACAAATGACCTTAACCCATTTTGTAACTGCAAATGCATCTTTATATTTTTATGAGAAAGAAAACCCACTAGGTTTTTTTTTTTTCTGATGAGTTAACATGAGGCTAAAACTTTAAAATCTGGAATATGTAGTAGATCAGCTGCTCTTTAAAATTCCAGTTTCCAAATTTAAACAAGAGGAGAATAAGATAAATCTTTCAAGTGATAATCAAAACAGTAAGAAGGAAGTGAAAGATTGCCTTATAAATCAAAGTCTATTTGTTTTTTTAAGAAGGGACTCTTTATTTTCAGTAAGATTAGAAAGAGTGTTTGAAATACATTATTACATATTATCCTGAATGAGGCTGGCTTGCTGGAAAAGATAATGTCAAAAGTGAATTGCTGTGTTCATGGGAGTTTATATGGAAAACTGGGTGAGAAGTTTGTGGTGATGTACTTTAGAATGACTTTTGATATCTGAAATCTTTCCATCAATCCTAACACTGATGCTGAGGCCCAAGACAATAGTACATGAAGAAAAAAGAGAATGCTCTTAAACTTGTTGATTTTGTAGGATTCCAGCTATTCAGAAGATTGTCTTATCCATCTGAATCAATCTGTTTTCTACTTCTGTAACAGAATGTGAGACTGGGTAATTTATAAAGAAAAATGGCTTATTTTGGCTCATAGTTCTGGAGGCCAGAAATGTATTGGCATCTGGCTTCTTGTGAGAGCTATGTGTTTTTTCTTTTGTAGTAGAAAAGCAGAAGAGAAGTGTGTCTGAGCAGAAGAGTACATGTGCAAGAGGGACTAAACCTCTGTGAGAGGCTTGCTATATTGCAACCCATTCTTGAGATAACTAGCCCAGTCTCTTGAGAAAGACATTAATGCATTCCTAATGCCCCCAGGATCTAATAATCTCCCAAAGGCCCCAACTTCTAACACCACTATGGTGGCAGTCCAATTTCAAGATGAGATTTGGTGAGGACAAAGCATATCGAAACATGGAATCATCCCAGGTGACTGATACTGACCTATGTATCTTTATTTTACCAACTGGGTGAGAGAGACATTGTGATTTCACTTGTTTTTGAAAGACAGAATCCAGGTCAGGATCATAATAAATGAAATTACCTACTTCAAAATATTGAGCTGTTTAGTGGACCGTTTCCCATGCCTATAGATTCCCAATGGAAGAATGCCTAGTATAATAATATACATGACTTGTTTCTGCTTCATTTTGGACACTGATTACAAAGAAAATGTTATCAGCTTTCACTTTAGTGGGTGTCTGCTAATGACTGTCACATCATCATCCACTTGACTGTTAGCCTGTGCCCAAGGAGCCCCTTTTTGCTAAATACACTTCCTCTGATTTCTCAGAGCTTTTCTGTTCACAAACTGCAACTCCCCACCTTTGTTCCAGTTACTTGTTCTTGCCCCAGTTGTTCTCCATCACCTTTCTCAGACTCCTGAGGGCTTTTAATTTCAGCCACATGGGTGGAAAATGTCCCGCACACACCTTCACATGCTTACTCTAACAACAGAATCAGCACTTAGCAGAGACTGTGTGCTGGGTACTGCACTATTGTCTGGGATATAGAGATGATCAGTACACATTCTTTTTTTAAAATTTTATTTTAAAGAGAATCAAATCAAATCAAATAAAACAATAAAGTCAATCAAAACAAAATAGTGAAAGTGATACAGGACTTCAAAACAGGATATTAGGAACTCAACAATGGGTACCATAATGCCTTTTGTTATCTTCAAAATTGCTGCCCATACCATCAGACATAATAAAATCAAACAAAGCAGAACAGAATAACACCAATCAAAACAGAACATTGAAGAAAACAAAACAATAAAGCAGAGCAAAACAAAACAGTGAGAACGATATTGAATTTCAAAAACAAGACAGAAGGAAATCCCCCATACTTTCTATATTGCATACTGTTTTCCTCTTAATAGATGCTTAGACTACTAGCTTTAGGCCTGCAAAGTCAATCAAATAATACAAGCATTAAGTTGTTTTTGTATCTCAGTTGCTAACAACTCAGCCTGTATTCCTTCAAGTCAGCTGGTTGCTTGGGGATGGAGGGATAGGGACAGTGTTCTTGTCTCCCAACCAGTGTGCCAGTTGACTCACAGGAAGCGTGAATTGGCTTCTTGTTTCTTCTCTTGGGAGCCGCATGGCTTCTGCTGGCTCACAGGAAGGGCAAAGTGGCTCCAGAACACATTCTTAACCCTCAGGGAGTTCCTGAATGAGGACCATACAGTAAGTGATGTGGTCCAAATAGTAGCAGGCACACTGTGGGAGACAGAAATGAGGGCTGTGGAGGCTTCCAGAGCATGGGCTACCTTCCTCAGGTTGCTATGTCCCAGAAGAGTGTCTGTTATGGTTTATACATTGTGTCAACTTGAGAAGTCTAGAAGCTTATTTAAGTAACTCAGCAGATCTACATCCAGGGGTGTAAAGCACAAACAGTTACCTGTTCATTGTGTCAATTTGAGAAAGTGAGAAGTTTAACTGAGAGACTCAGCAGGGAGCCAGGGTTCTTACTTTGTAAATATCCTCATCCTGTGCAGAGGAAGGCAAGGAGATTTGTGAATGCCACACCCACCCTGGAGTGGGTGTGTTGGGGGGGGGTGTCCTGTGTACAATATAAGGGAGAAAAACAGGCTTGCTCTTGCCCCTTTTACTCTGGACCCTTTTACTCTAACCCCTTTTATTCTGGCTGCTTTTGCTCAGTTGCTACCTTGAAGTGTTGCCCCAGTGCCAAGGCACCCTGCCTTGGAGCCAGCTGATTATGGACTGAAACCTCCAAAAACTGTAAGATAAATAAACCTTTCCTTCCTTCATTTTGGCTGTCAGGTGTTTTGTCTCAGCAATGAGTGAAAAGTAACTAAGATAGTGTCTATTTAGTGTTTTTTGTTTTTATTTTAGCCAGGGTCTTGCTATTACTTCAGGCTGGCCTTGAACTCACTGTGTAACCCAGACTGGCCTCAAACTCACAGTGATCTTCCTACTTCAGTCTCCTAAGTACCAGGATTACAAGCATATGTTAGTTACCATGTTGGGCCAAGAGTGTCTATTTAGGAAAGTGGTGTTGAAAATCTTGAATATGTCCTAAACTGAGAATAAAAGACTTTGTGAAGGTGCATATGTTCCCAGGAGAGGCAGAGTTATATGTTGGCTCTGGAAAGGAAAGAAAGTTTCACAGACATTACAGGAAATGTTGGGTATTTAGATTACTCAACTTAGAAACATCATTCACACATCTCTGTGGTGGGAAGTTGTTGGCACGCTCTTAAAATTAGTCTCAGAGAATCATGTTTAGGGAGAAAGTCCCATTAACTAATATTCTTTATAACACATTAGGAAAAACCTGAGTGTATGTGCTATACTTTTTTATTGCCATCTTAGAGGAGGATTCTGGTTTCCTAACAAGCTTCCATCTTTAGACAGCATGCACTTGTGTAGACAAGTCAGGAAAAAAGTATGATTGACATTAATCTCAAACCTATTGCTGGGAAGGTGTTTTCATTTGGTTGTCTTTGAAGTGAAGATCAGAGGTGATTTTCTGTTGCCCACAAAACTTTGATGTTTTCTTGAGCTACTGCTCACAGCCAAGATGTAAACACCAACATACACTTGCCACATCCACAATCATTTTATGATTAGTTGGGAAATTTGTTAAAGAGAACATAATTTGTTACTGCTCACTTGTGACTTTGAAATCTTCCCAGGCCTCCTGGAGGGAAAGCTAGCTCCAAAACAGAAGCATTAACATCCATTAACAAAGTTGATTTAAAAACTGGTTTAACTGACTGCAAACATACTGTCTCAGTTACTTTTCTTGTTGCTGAGACAAAATACCCTTTACCCAAAGTTAAAGGGGAAAAAGGTTTATTTAACTCACAGTTTGTAAAGGTTTCAGTCCATAATTGACTGGCAGGGTGGCATAGCAAACAGGCAACACAGAAGAGAAATAGTTCATGGTAGGCAGAGGTTAACAAAACAAGCAAGGGGTAACCACAGTTCTTTCTATCCCTTATATCTTATTTAGGCTACTCAGGGCAGGTAGCACTCACACCTTTAATCTTAGTGTCCTTGATCCTAGCATTGCACCATGAATCAATCCCAGGATTACACATTCTAAATCCAGCCATCTCTGAAAAAGCCCCACTTATGACTGCATGAGGCTTTGGGGGGATATCTAAACACAAGCCACGACACATATTCATCACAGTGGCAAGGAAAGAACTTGCTTTAACAGTTGGAATAGGAGGGAATCATACTGTGAGTTTGACTGCTGTGTGTACTGGAATAAGCTTGGGGTTTAGAAATGGGTAGGCTCAGCTTTGAATCCTGGCTCTTTCATTTACTAGCTGTGTGCCCTCCAGCAAATGATAACTTTCTCAAGGCTGTTCATAAATAAAACAAGGGCAATAATATTGTTAAGATTAAGTGCATTACATATTTATGTCTAATATATAAGTCAGTGCTTAACATGATTTCTTGATCAAAATAGTTATTTCATAAATTTTTTTATCTGGAAGTCTCAAAGGCTATAACATGCTTTTTACCCAATATTTTTCCTTTCCCAGATCTTTTTGGTATCATACTGACTTTTGTCCTTCTAACTGCCACAGAAAGCTAAAGTACTAGAATATGACTCATAAACGTACATGGATAAGACTTGGTAGAGAGCCCAAGGACTAAATCTAGAAATTCCATTCATACCTACAATTATTCTTTATGTCGTATGATTCCAAATGCACAAATGATTATCTGTGGTTACTGCTAGCTCTCTCTCTTACAAATAGTATTCTATCTTGAACTCATAACCTGATGTATATATAATACATATATAAATGAAAAATATATGTAAAATGTATAATATATACATATTAATGTATGTATGCAATTAGTAATACTACAATAACATGTTTAAACCAAATATTGTGCTCAAATTTCCAATTTTTTCTTAAGATAGATTTTTAGGGGTGTTAACTTTTGGAATAGTGGATATAAAAGTTTTGTGACTTTTGCCAAATTCCTTTTTTTTTTCTAGATAGGGTTTTGCTATGTGATTCAGGCTGGCCTTGAACTTTCTATGTAGCCTAGGCTGGCCTCAAACTTGTAGCAATTCTCTTGCCTCAACCTCCTAATACTGGGATTACAGGCATGAATCACCATGCCTGGCTGCCAAATTCTTTTTTGAATGGAAAATATTCCCTTCTGGAACATTTGGATAATTTAAATAATAGCTCGGTTCAGTGGTCACTGATATATCACCGTAATGCACATGGCTAAACTGTGGTGTCTATTTACAGGTCAGTGTTTGGACACAAGGGTTTTAAACTTTGAGTTTGAAAGGGCGATTTTGAGTGAGCATTGTCGAAAATAATGAGCACTTTTAAGGCTTCTCTTTTTCTCTTTCTGCTGACCTGTCTCATTCCTTTTTATCTTTTTCATTTATAGCATTCCAAGCCCCCATTTCTAACTGTTATGGTTTACATTTAAAGTGTCCCCCAATGCACAAGTGTCCAGAAATTGGGCTTTTGGAAGGTGATTGGATCATGGGGGTGCTAAGCCTATCAGCAGATTAATCTATTGTAGAGTTCAGAGCTGAATGTGCTGTGAGAAGCTCAGGTGTGCCTGGAAGATGCACTTCTCTGGAAGTGTGACCTGGGAGGCTGTATTTCCCTCTCTGGCCCTTTCCTCCACTCTCTCTGCTTCCTGCCTGCTATGACCCTTTCTCTGTGTCATTTCTGCCTTGGAGCGAGCTAATTATGGACCTTTAAAAGCTGTGAGCTAAAATAAACCTCTCCTCCTTTAATTGTGGGTGTTTGGTATTGTGTGCCAGCAACAGGAAAGTGACTAAGGCACTATCTATATTCCTCCAGCTATGCTGGTAACAATCTGGTATGTATCTTTCCATAATTTTCCTCATGCATTTGTAATCAGGTATACCACACACATGTACAACATATATGCAACACATACACACTCATATATACACACATATATGTAAACATATTATTTTTATAGAAATGACATCTCATTATACTCTTTCACATAAAACAAAAGTAAAGAGAAAGCAGTGTCTCTAGTGCAGGGTCATTGTTGGAGGTCCAGGTTAGACCCACCTCCTTCAGCCCTTTCAATGATAGGTGCCTTGCTCTTATTTGAATCTTCATTGCCCACAGAAGCCCAATAGGAAAAGTGGTGCTACTGGGAGGTGATGTGGCCTTTAGGAGGTGAGGCCCAGTGAAAAGTCTTCAGGTCATTGCGGGTATGTATTTGAATGCGATGGTGCTTCCCTGGCCCCTTCTTCTTCCTGTCACTTTCCATCTATGTTAGTCAGCTTTCCATCACTGTGACCAAATACCTAGAGGTAAATAGCCTAGAGGAGGAATGTTTCACTTTGGCTCACAGTTTCAGAGGTCCATGGTCACATGGTTCTATTGCTTCTGGGCCCGAGGGGATGCGGAACATCACGATGAGGAGCCTATAATGGAGCGGAACAGCTCACCTCACCATGAGAGGGGGCTGGAGAGAAGCCCTTGCTCAGTGACTTACTGCCTCCAACTAGGCCCCACCTCAAGTTTCCACCACCTCCCAATAGTGCCACCAGCTGAGAACCAAGTCTTGCATACATGAGGCTTTTGGGGATGTTGTAGATCCAAATTATAACATCGACCATGCAATGAGTGGCTCTGTTTCACATGTTCTGGTCACGATGTGCTGCCTCAGGCCCAGAGCAATGGGGCCTTCGATCTTGGAATATTCTATTTCCTCATGTTTTAGGCATCATCTGTTGATTCCATAATAGATGATAGGATACCATCAAGTGGACTTTCTATCTCCATGTTTGTCCTTCTTCTTCCAATAATGTTCCATCACAACTTTGTTTACATGAATATTAAATATTTATTTTATTATAATTACTGTACCCATATATGCAGTTACATACCCAGTTATACACTACTTGCTGAGCCAAGTAATTTATCATGATTAAATGTCTTTTGTTGCACATTTTAAAACCTATTTTATCCAATAGGTAAAGTTTTGATATCCCTATGCTGTTTCTCTCAAATCCCGAAGCGTAAAACCCCATATAAAACAAAGCTGGGACTGTGAAAGGCTGCAATTCTGTGAAAATGTAGACTGATAAGGTTGCTGTTGGCATTTAAGTCTACAAAAAATCACTTTTTCTACTAACATTCTGGGCATGAAAAATGAAAATTTTTTTCCACATGAAAATTGCGACACCCCAACAACATGGCTCTGAGATGTAAGTTTGTGTTACCACTGCAATCGGGGAAAACCCCAAGCTCAGAACTTAAAATGATATATGCTGGTCACAGTTTGCAAATACCTCTGACATGTGGCCAATTGCAAAGCTACTCAGGAAGAAAGCATTCTCAACTCAGGTTACTCAGTTTCTAAAGGGTAAGTGCAATAGAGCAGAGACTTACAATAAACCATTAGTAAGCACAGGAAAATGACTCATCAAGAATCAAAATCAGTAAAAAAAAAAAAAGTTTAACCAAAATTAGATTCGCAAAGATTTAATCTAGCTGAGTGTGGTGGCGCACACCTATTAATCCCAGCACTTGGGAAACTGAGGCAGGAGGATTGCTGCAAGTTTGAGGCCAGCCTGTGCTACATAGTGAGTTCAAGCCCAGGCTGAACTTCATAGCGAGACCCTGTCTCATTAAAAAAAAAAAAAAGATTTAGTCTGTTAGAATTACTTGCTACAGAACATAAGCTACACAGTTAAGGTTTAAAGAAATAAAAATGTGAGAAAAATGGAGAAAAGAACAGAAATTTTCAGAAAGAACCAAACAGAATGTCCAGAAAAAATATAATAATTGAAATTATGTCTAATCTCTTCCCTAAAGTTTTCCTCCTTTTTCATCTACCAGAAACTGGAATCTTCCCTGAGGACACTGCCCTGCCAACAATGCAGAGATTGGCTGGTTTTCACCCCCATGAGTTCTTCTTTCTCCAAACTCAAATTGTGTCCGGGTGTCCTCTTTGGTCCTTACTACCACTCTTTCTCTCTCTTCCTTACAACCTCCAGTTTTACCACCTTACTCCCCTTGGTGATTAGCATCTACTATGGATTGGATATGGTGTGAGACTGTGCCCTAAGGCTTCATGTGTTGGAATCTTCTTCCTTGGTGTGAAGTATAGAGGTAGTATGACCCATAAGGGTCAGAAACTAGTGTAAGGTGTTTGGGTTACTGAGGGCATCACCCTGGGAAAGAATTAAAGTAGTTCTCATGAGAGAACCCTGAGATATTTCTTAAGAGAGGTGGTGTTACACACACACACACACAACACACGCACACACACACATACATACATACAAAGAGCCTGCAACTGGGATGTAGCTTGCCTAGTGCAAGCCCTGACTTTGACCCCCAACACTACAGCAAAGCAAGACAAAACAAAACTCAAGAGCCTAGCCCCTCCCCGCTCTCTAGCTTTCTTACCATGTGATCTTACATGCACTCCTGCCGTGATGCTCCATGATACAACACAGCCAGGGATTTGTTCTTCCAAGTCTGCACCATGCTGTTTAAACTTTCAGCTGCCAAAAACTATGAGCTAAATGAACCCACTTTCTTTATATTTCCAAATGTAGGTACTTTCTCATAGCAATAGAAAATTAACAATATGCTTGTATTCTAATGATTCCCAGATTACTCTCCTTAATTTTTTAAAATTATTTTTCATCCCACTTCATTGATATCCTTTCTAGTACTGTTTCTGTTCTAATTCATAATAAGTCAATATCCATATAGATGATACCACCATGGCCATTGTGAGGTACTGCTGTCCTACAGGCCCAGAAACAATGGAGCTAAGTGATCATGGACTGAAACCTCTGAAACCATGAGCCAAAAACAAACTTTTCCTTCATTAAGTTGTACTTCTCAGGCAATTTGTCTCAGTGATGCAAAGCTGGCTAATGCACTTTGCTTACTGATGCTTCTTAATAAAAAGAAATGAATTCTATTTCTTTGTTGTTCATTGCTTTGGGATTATTTCCATTATCACTTGGTTTCCTATTTCCATCAACATTTGGATACCTCTTACCAGTAGGTTTGGAACAGCTGTGTCTTTTCTTGACAAAAAAGTCTAGATGAATACTTCCTTTATCATTTACTAGTAAGAGTAGGCATTTTTTAAAATAAAGGTTTTACTTTTCGAATTTAAGAATGCAAAATATGAATTAAAACATGCCTGATTAGAAATTAAAATTATTAGTAAAATATTGAATTATCAAAACAAATGAAAGCTCACATTTTCTCAGAGTTGTATATTCTTGTCTCAGTTAACAAATCTTAAAATATTACATATTGTCTGTCATATGTTCCTCCTGCATGCCTGGCATTTGATTTTACATGTGGCAAGCAAGTCTGACAACTTCTGAACTGGTTCAGAACCTGTACAATGTGTGCTTGCTAACCACATACCCACAGGTCTCAGCAATGTCAAACTGTTACAAAATTTATGTGTTTTTCCCCCTCAATATCCGCACTGGCAGTCAAGAGTATACAGACCATGGGTGGTTGATGGATGTCATTTTGGGTAGTGCTAATCTAGAACATTGTGATTCTGAAAGCAGGGACTACAGAGACCTCTGATGGGACATACAAAGTCAATTAAATGCATGGTTGAAGCAGGAGGCAAAGGAGCCAACCAGGGATTGAAGTCATAACCTCGCACCTGCCAGGCAGGCACTTAAGCCACTGAGCCAAACTCCCAGCCCTAGTTTTTTGAGACAGGGTTGCACTATGTAGTTCAGGATGGCCTTGCTCACATTGTAGCCCAAGCCAGCCTGGAACTCAACACTCCTCCTACCTCAGCCTCCCGAGTGCTGGGATTAAAGGCCTGCGCCACCACGCCCAGCTTTAATACTCTTTTTATGTTTCCTCCATATGTATGGCTTAGAACTTGGAATGCCATCTGTTAGCTCAGGAATCAGGTTGGCTGGGCTTTTTTTAAAAATTGAAAGAGTTTATTTGAGCAGACAGAGAGATTCATGTATTGGGCAGCACCTGGCTGAAAAGAGTACAGTTCTCAAGAGGAGTAGAGGAAGCAACTTTTATAAGGTATTTGTGGAAAGAAACCATTTACTTGGTTGAAGTGGGAAGTCCCTGGTTAAAGGCCAGTTGAACATTTCTAATTGGTTGAGCTTAAGTTTTATTTTAGTGTTTATGTTGAATTAGGCTTGGTTTCCTTCAGCAATAATCCAAAGCACAAGAGCTATCTCAGCCTAGTGGCCTCCCAATTAAGGCCATTAAAAGCACTAATCCTAGCTCCCTCCTATAATAACCCACAGGCAGGTTACTCTAACCCTTCTGGGCCTCTGCTTCCTCCCCTATAGAACAGTAAGAATAATAATACCACCTATGAATAGGAAGGAATTCTTGCATTATCTATTGTAGGGATTACATGTAGAGTACTTGGAAAATGTCTAGAACATAATTATCCTTGATTAAATATTGACTTTTTAATCAATAAATTAAAAGAAGTACTTCTTGTTATGTAATGTGAAACTCTTGGAAAGTTATTATGTATATGTTAAAATTTAAAAGGTCTACTTGAACAGCAAACTGAGAAATTTTCTTCTTTTCTACATTGGGTTCTGCCATTCCCAAGAAGCAATAAGTACCATTGATTTTGGGAGTGGGCTGGAGGAGCAGCTGTGGTACAGCTAATAGCTAAGGGTTTTGGGAGATTAGGTCACATAGGTTAAATATTCCACAAGACATCATCCTTTGAATATCAGCATTTGTTAGATAATTTTAGATATAGCCATCTTCATTGAGGTTGGTTTTTTTAAGCAGTTGATAATTTAGTAAAATATTTTTTTAGATGTAGTAGAAAAAGGTGTAAGAAAAGACTACTAACATCAAATCAGACTAAAATAACATGAAATTAGGTTTTTGTATAGTATCTATTAAGGTAAAATATATCAATGTCCAAGCTGAGAAATGCCTTTTCATTGTTGTTCTAAGTTTGGTTCTACATCTTGCATGAAACAATGATCATCATTTACTGAGTATGTTCCAAAATCAAAATTTTCTTAGTAGACTTTTCCCAGGCAATCTCTGGGTGTTCCTGATTACTGTCAGAGATCTGATCAATGCACTGTTCTTTGTCTCTGTTTTAAGAGCATGGCACTCATTCTGAGCTTCCTTGTTTTATCTGTAACAATTAATTCTCTTTACTTTAAAGTCATACTAACTGTTCTAAAGTGCTCACAAATCAGTGTATCAATCATGCCTACCCAAGGTTTCACTCGGTCACTCTTCATTTTTACTTAGAGTAAATGTAGTAGAGCCTACTTAAATATATTTTTTAGTTGTGGTGTTGCATATGCAGTAGAGCCTACTTAAATATATTTTTTAGTTGTGGTGTTGCATAAAACTCTAGCTATTTAAATAGAAGATCAAAAGGATTATTTCATATATATACATATGTGTGTGTGTCTGTATATATATATATATGTATATATATATATATATATATATATATATATATAATTTTTTTTCCCAAGGAACAATTTGCCAAGGAGTTTTATGGAATTCTTTGTGGAGGTGATTTTGACCTTTGGGCACTATAGAAAATGAGTTCAATTTCCTTTTAATTTAACACTCCAGAATTATCAAATAACTTCTTCTTAAAGTCATCAGAGAAAGACAGACATCCTGTCTATTATGGTCCAAGTTTCTACAGAAGTGTGGGTCTCTTTAGTAGATTTTTTATTTTTTCTGTTGATATTTTTGTCCAATATTGCTCTATTTTAATTATTGTAAGTTCCTAATACATCCTTATGTCTCAAAGAATGAGTTTTCCATATGTATTAAAATAACTCTGTCAAGTTTCCCAGAAAATTATTTTGGTAGCTAGATTGGGATGGCATTGAGTGTATAGATTAATATGGAGAGAATGGACATCTTTGGAACAATTTTATAATTGATGATTTGGCAAAATTGCTCATAAAATTTTCTTTTGTACATAGTGCCTTTGATGGGGAGGGAGAGATTTTAAAAATTTCTTTCACATTTATTGGTTCTGACAGGCATAGTGGCACTTACCTGTAATCCCAGCACTGTGAAGCTGAGGAAGGAGGGTTATCATGAGTTTGAGGCCAGCCTGAGTGACACAGTGAGTTCAAGGCCAGCCTGAACTACATAATGACACCCTAACTCAAAAAAAAAAAAAAAAAAGTAAAAAGGAAAACTAATATTTATTGGTCCTGGGGAAAGTTTGCTTTTTTTTTTTTTTCATTTTCGTTTTACTATAAAGCATCTAAGCCTACTTCTTGTTTGGGGGATTTCCTATTCCATGAATCTTGACCAAAAGCAGGGTTGGCATGGTCAACCATGCTTCCTCTGCTGGCATGCAAAGGACATGAAAATAAGCTGTAGGTTTAATTAATGAGAATTCTCACTTAGGAGTTTAAGTCTGAATCATATTAGCAAAGAATCAAGGACATTATAGACTTACTGTTTTTTTTCTTTTTGCATGTGGCAATATTATAAGAAACAGCATCAATTGTCTAGGGACAGTATTGTCAAGTGGTATTGTTATCAGGTAGTTCCTTTAGAAATGGCTTGCCAGTTAAACTTATTCCAGGTTCTTTTTTCTGCCTCAAGCAAAGAATTAGATGAGAGAAGCCAAAAACAGTGCCAAAAGGTTATTTGAAAAGTGAAGTGTGACGGGCTAGGGAAAGAACTAGTTCTGTAACATGAACTTGGAACAAACAAAGAGAGGAAAGGATACAAGCAAAAATAAAAGTGCACTCTGGGTTACGCCAAGTGAACTACCACGAGGAGTCACCACAGTTCCCTATATGCAGTCCACATCTTGTGGGAGTCTGTGATATATTCCAGTACAGGATCCAGGGAATTATTTGGCATTGCCCTGAAGCTTGTAATTGACAGGTCCCACTTATTTCCCCAGTCAGCTTTGCCATGCTCTACTTCCTATATCAATATCATGGTGTCCTCTTCAATTACAGTATAATTTTCCTTTGAATATTTAAAACAAAGAAAAACTTTATTTCTGGGTTCAGTGAGCTAATGTTTTGTTTTGGTTATTTGCAGGTAGGTTCATTAGGGAGATTGGCGTCTTAGTGCATTTTTGGCCGCTATAGTAGCATATGATAGGCTGGATAATTAATAAGCCATAGAAATTTATTCAACTCATAGTCTGGAGATTAAGAAGTCTGAGAGAATGGCACAAGTACCTGGCAATGGTCCTTTTGCTGCAGCATAAGCTGGCACAGGCAGTTGAGACAAGAGAAGGGCTTGATGCTCTTCAAAAGGGATTCGTATTCTGCAACTGCCCCAAGAGCCTTATTTAGTATTTTACATTTTCTAGAAAATCATCCCAGGTCACACATGTTTTCTGTTGTATTGCCATAACTTTGTTCATAGACCAGTTTTTTCCTCTCTGGCAATTATGATTTTTTTCTTCCCAGATATTGCTTATTGATGCTTTTTAAAACTTTCTTGCTGCCAGAGACTCATTCTGTCTATTGGTCTTTTCAAGAATAAACTCTGGGTTTAGTTGATCATCTCTACTCTTTTGTCTTACAGTTGTTAGTTTCACTGCCTGGGAGGGATGCTTCCCTTCTTGCTACAGCCCTAATGCCTCCCAAACCTTTTTCTGGTATCTCTTTGTGGGCCAACAGCTTAGCAGGTTTCTGACTCCTAGCACAGGCAGGGAGCTCAATTCCAGCTGTCCTCGCTGCATGGGGTCCTCTCCTCTGGTGCTGAGTCCCTCACGGGTGATAAATAAACAGCACTAAAGTCTGTAACCCAGTCTTTTTGGTCTGCAAGCTGCACCAGCTTAACCCCTACTTATCTCTGTGGCTATGAATTACCTATTTACATTTAGCTCTTGGAGATACTCTCTTCCTACCTTTCAGTATGGAGAATGTATTTTAGATATTTTTCAGAAGACATTTTGTTCATCATTTCTATTTGTTTAGAGTGGGATCAGGATTCTGTTTTTTTTTTCCATCTGTTATCTTGATTTTGAGAGCATCCATCTGAATGTGTGTGTGTGTGTGTGTATTGCTAATTTACCAACCTCAAACTTTTGCTCTCATTTTTCAGAGTTAACTTGATTAAAAAATTATTCCTCACTCAAATTTGAAGAGCAGGTAGATTCTCATGGAACTTAGAGAGCACTGCAGGGATATGTTCTGGTGAAGATTGAGGGTCTTTGATGGCCACATGACTCACAGTGTGACTATGCAGAGGCTTTAACCAAAGGGAAGGGTCTCATCCTTTTCTTGTTCTCTTCTGTATTTGTCTTTCTGTATCTGATCAACTTTTCCCCTTCTCCCACTCCAAGGAGCTATCTTGGCTTGCTGATTTCTAGGATTCCAAAAGGAGACAATGGATATGAATGACAGAGCAGGGCATAAGGGAGGAAGGAGAAAAAAGAACAGGCTTCCAAGAAGGAGAGGAACATGGTTCTGAAGTATTGTCAGAATGGGAGCAGTCAGATTCCTGAGTCACAGGAAAGTATTGCCATGGAGTAGCTATCTGATTTTTTATGGTCCTTCAAAATACAACTAATAACTAGAATTGCATTTTAACTACCTGCTTTCTTGACTGTTTTTCTCTGAATGTGCTTAATGTTTGAGTACTATGAGCCTCAGGTTACATTGGGATAACCACCTCCTTCAGTTGTTGGGTTAATGACTCTTATCTGTGACAAGTTGAATTTATTCCCCTTCCCACGCAGAGGAAGTGCTTAAAATTGTTTATTTATTTTAGGGTGAGGAAAACATCTTTCAGGAGCTGAGAGTAGACTGGCTTCTACTCTCTTAGTTGGTTGACATTTTTATCTTTAAATTGTGCTGCACTTTTCAGTGAGATTAAAGAATTCTAGATACAGGCCCTGGGGAATGTAGTTCAGTGGTAGAGTACGTGTCTGGCGTCTGCAAGACCCTGGATTTATTCCCTCCCCAGTGCCACTACACACACACACACACACACACACACACACACACACACGTCTAAATACTATTATTGCGTTTGATTGTATAATTCATGAAACACAGTTGTGCTTTGGTATCCAAGAGGATTGGTTCCAGAAACTCTGTCGCTACTAACGTGTGCTGATGCTTGAGTCTCTTATATACAATAACTTGGTGTTTTTGTATAACCTACACGTATCCTTGAGTACACTTTTAAATCAGGGTACACTTTTATTAATCAGTTAGGAACTGGGTGCATAGGAGGTGAGCAGGGGGCGGGCAATGAAAGCTGTGCCTGTATTTATAGCTGCTCCCCGCCTCTCACTTTGCTGTGTGAGCTCTGAATCCTGTCAGCTCGGCTGGGCAGTAGGTTCTCATGGAGCGCAGACTCTACTGTGAACTGTGGTAACACAGATTGCTGGCTCTTTCAGTTCACCCAGACCATCCCCCACCTCCCCACTTCTGGCTGCAGAAAAATTGTCTTCCGCAAAACCTATCTCCTGGGCTGGAGATTTAGCTCTGTGGCATAAGCACTTGCCCAGCAAGTGCGAGGTCATGAGTTCAATCCCCGGAGCAAAACAAACAAAACCCCATCCCCTGGTGCCCCCTGGTTGGGGCCACTGCTTTTAATCACTCTGTATTACTTACTGTAGTTCCTACAATGTAAGTGCTATGTAAACTGTTATATTGAATTGTTACAAGCAGCTGAATCAGACAGAAATATTATAGGCAGTCAGACAGGGCTAGGTCCACCAAGGAGTCAGTGCAGAAGCCCAGATACCTTGCAACTGTGGGGGAGACAGACACCTCCTGCTGTGGGCCAGGCCTCAAGACAAAAGATCAAACAAATGCACCCATATCCTAAGGACTGATATTCTAAATTGGTCTCTATCACCCTGAGGAAGTCAGGAGTCACCATCCCTACCCCCTACAGGAAGAGTCACTGCTCAGTAAGACTGCCCACTTTCTAGGTGACTCGCTTCCCCATTTGTTCCAGATCTAATCAATTTTACCTGAATGATTAATCTTATTGGTTAGTCAGAGTTATGTCCCACCGTATGCCCACCTCGCGAGTTCCCTTTTTCCCCATCTTAAACTCATCTCACCCCATGATTTTACTCTGCAAAAGTTCCTAAAAAAGACAGAGTCCCTCGCAACCCACTCAGGACCCCTTCTGTCCCTCAGTCAGAAGCTTTCTTTCTCTCAATAATTACAATCTGCTTTTAACCTCCCTTGTTCCTAAAATTCATTCTTCGATTTTTAGAGAGCATAAACTCATACTGGACATATAGTAGACTGGGAGTTTCATTCCCCTATATCAGTATCATTTAGACAGTAATGACAAGAAAAAGAAGTCTGGAACTGTTCAGTACAGTTAGTTTTTTTTTTTTTCTTTTCATATTGAGTTGGAGTTGGTTGACTCTGAGGACGCTGAACCCACAGACATGAAGGGCCAGTTGTGTATTTTATTAGTGGTTGTGGGGATTTTCTGAACTTGTATTTTATTATTCTTTTATTGATGCAATCACGGCATTGATTCCTAAATTTTCCCTCCTCTTATCACTTTCCCCCTCTTCCTTAATTCTCTCTCTTTCTTTCTCTCCTTCCCTCTCTCTCTCTCTCTCAGTTTCTATTACTATGTTGCCTTACTATATCTTACTGTGAGTCTTACTATGTTGCCCATGCTGGCCACCAACTCCTGGGCTCAAGCAAACCCCTCTCCTCAGCCTCCAGAGCAGTGCCACCTCACCCAGAAAAACTCCTAATGTTTTAATTGTACAGGTGATTCAGAATAAGAGGTACATTTCCCAGCTCCCTTTACAGCTAGATGTGACCTAGTGCTCAATATTGGCAACCATATTTAAGTGAAATTGTAACCGTCACTGAAACATAGAACTTTTTAAAACTTAGATTTTTTTCTTGTAAAGATAATCCTCTTCTGCAGACTTCCTCCTGCTGAGTAATAGGGGACACCCATGTCTCCTCAGCCCAAAAGAAGTGACAGAATATGCAGATGCCAGCCCCAGGAGGCTGGAGCCTGGTTTCCTTTCCACAAGAAAGAGGAGAATGAGCTGAAAATGATTGGAAGCGATAAAGCCAGGGTAGAGATGGCATTGTCTCTCCCCTCTGTTCCTTGCTATAAAAGACCCTTGCCCACTTGCACCTGGGAAGAAGCTGATTTGAGACAAATGGGCTCACCATCTTCTTGGAGCTAGCTTTGAATAAATCCTTTTTTTCTTTTTACCACAATACATGGCCTCCTTAGATTTGGTCAGCGGGAAGCAAACAAACCTAAAATATGAACTTAAGTGGCCACTAACAAAAAGCATGCGTTAACCTACCTGGCAGTGTCTTCAAAAGGAAGACATATGCTCCTTTATGTCTTCCCGTCTTTCTCCTGGTTGAAATGTACACACACTGGTTGGTGCTGAGTAGCCAACTTGGACCTCAGTTTGAGGACGGTGGATGAATGAGAGAGTAATCTGGGTCCCTGATCCACGCGCTGGTCCCTAGGGACTTGTACCTGTGGAAGAAGACACGTGAATTTCTTTTAAGTCACCTTTGTTACTTGGGTCTTGCATTGTATGCAGCCAAATCTAGCCGGAAATGATATAGGTGCCAGGTACCAGGTATGAAAATATGTATTTGATATGCCAAAACAAGTAATTTTGTTTATTTATTTTCTGCTTGTTTGTTTGTAATGCACATTCTTAAGTTCCTGGGGACCTCAAAGAATGTGACATTACAGTTGCAAACTGAGTAAGTGGGTCACCATGTAGGAGGCTAAGTTGCAAGGTAGAAAGGATTACTGTTAACACTAATGTTTGAGCGTTAAATGTAGAGGCTGCTCTTCTACCAGAAAGTGGATATTGCTCAGATATCCACCCCCACACTCCATTCAGCACAGCACAAGAGAAACTGGCCCCATCCAGCTCTTGGCTGGGCGGGTGTTGGGGGGGCCTGGCTTGTGATCTAAGTGTGCTTTTATCTAAGGATCTGTTATATGACCCAAATTGGAGCACTGAGATGTGAGAAGCAGTTTTCTGTTTGCTGACTTTTTTTTGAGACAGTTGTCTCGCTATGCAGTTCAGCCTGGCCTTGAACTCACTATGTAGCTCAGGCTGGCCCTGAACTCACAGCAATCCACCTGCTTCAGCCTCCTTAGTTGCTGGGACTACAGGCATACACCACCACACCTGGCATTTTCAGTCTTTCTGAAAGCTACTCTTTTTCCCTTTACTTGGTGCTTGCTATTGAAATCCAGGGCCTGACACCATTATGACTCTCTCCCTACAACTTCAAGATGAAGTTGACACACTGAAAGGCAGACCAATTAAACACATGGAGTCACGACCATTGGGCCCAAGACCTTTCAAGCAGGTTCCAAGTCAAGGACTGCTTGTGAGGTGAGCTGATCAATTTCTTCATCATTTAAATGAGATTGAATTAGATTTTCCGCTGCCTGCAGTGAAAAACATCCTAAACTGATATGGCCACATGGGTGGAAAACAGTCACCAACTTAGAACAAAGTACTTAGATTCTACTCACTGCCTTGCTATCAGTTGGCTGTCTGACCATAAGCAAGTCACTTTGCCTCTCTGGGTCTTACATTCGTCATCTGAAAAAGTGAAGCTTTGGATTAGATCAGTGGTCTGCACGTACAGACTTTCTACTTCCACAAGAGACACTTGGGAAAATGTGGACCATTTTTCATTATCACAATAAATGCAGAAACATGACTGACACTCACTGGACTTTCTCTCCAATGCCTGAAATGATCCCATATCATGAAAATTTGCCCCACTTAACATGCTTCTTGTATAAGACGTTCTTCTTATTTCTCTTATGACTCTGGGCATCCTTTATTAATTTCTCTTAGTTTCTGCCTTCATCCTTTGTTCCATCTATTAACGTTTCTCACTTTGGGACCCAAGGATAACATGCATTAGGGTCATCTTGGGGAACTGCTAAAAATTCAGATTCATGGGTCCAACCTAAAGCCCGCTGAATCAGCAGCAGAATCCCTGAGTGAGCCTCATACACTCCATGCCTTGCTTTACCTGTTTAGACATCGCACGAGGCCACACAATGCTAGCAACTTGCAAGTTTTCTTCTAAAAATCACTTCTAAATTTTTAGAAGTGAAATTGTATTCATCTTTATTTGAGTTCTTCACATAAGTTCTTTTACTTTCCCCTAAAAGCAACCAAATAAAATAAGCTAGCATGCCCTATTTACAGTTGAGAAGCACCTGGGACTCCAGCCTGAATTGGTTTGACCCCCAAGCCTGACCCTCTCCACCATACTCTCCTGGTTCATGCTGTTCCTTACCTTTGTGCAAACAGATACACTAGAGTAGTGCCCCCAGCTGCTACTGTGACCACACTGTTCACACAAATGGTGTACATTTAAAATATATGTACATTGTGGTGCAGGTCTGTAACCCCAGCACTCTAGAGGCTGAGGCAGGGAGATTGCCACAAGCTCAAGGCCAGCCTGAACTACATAGTGAGTTTAAGGCCAGCCTGAGCTACATAGCAAGACAAAAACAAACAAACAAACCAACAACAACAACAAAAAAACAAAATAAAATAAAATAAATTTGACATATGTGTGATTCAATATATTGTTAATTTTAAAATTTCAGTTAATAAAATAGCATATACAGCATGATTCCATTTATTTGCTATATCCAAAATGCTAATAGGAGGAGACATTGCAGAATATGAATTTTTAATGAGATTATACTACACAAGCAATAGAAATGGCTATCTGAAACTCATATTTCCCCTTTCCTAAGCTTAAAGATATCACTGGACACAGCAGCCCAGTCAGGGACTACATTTGCCAAGCCTCCAGATCAGGAGGTGTGGCTATTTCTCACCAATGGAATGTGAGCACAATTGATTCTTCATTTCTGGGAAAGGACTTGTAAGAAATAGGAGGTGCATTTTTTGGTGTTCCTGGCTCTTAGTACAGCCTGATACAGAGAACTCCAAGGAAGCAGGGGTAGTGAGAACTACAAATTGGAAGGAGCCTAGGTCCCTAAGTGGCAAAGTGGCTGAATGACCACTGACTAAGAACACCTACTTGAACTGTTGTTACATAATCAAGAAATGAACTTCTGTTGTGCCAGGTGGTGGAAATCTGGGAGTTGGTGTAGTAGCTAGTGTTACCTTACCTAAAATAAATAATACATACCAGCAAGTACCACTTTAAAATTTTCTTCCTTTTAAATATGTATGACTTATAAAATAATTCAAATGACATTTGTAGGATTAGAAGTTCTGTTATAGGAAGGAACATCTTTACTGGATTTTAGCTCTCAAAATACATAATCTACAGAAAAAGGCAGGACTCCAAAGAGAAAGGAGTGAAAAGTTGGCAGATTGACCCGCTGCCTCTGCACGTCCTCCCATATTACAGTCTGACCGTATATAGACAGCTAAGCACCTCTAAATTATTGCACAGAGGGACAAAGCACTGTCAAGGATTTGGTGACTAGTTACCAAGAATATTGCTTTTCCTTGAGTTGAATGGTATTTTATGCACAATAATTACATATAAACATGGGGTGATAGATGGCAAAGTGCTCTAAGGCATAAAGAAGAGTGGATAAAAGATCTACCTATCCTTATCATGATAACTTGTATAAATACAGGAAGCTGAATTTAATCCCTTATTAGCTCGAAGAGTCACAGACTTTTAGAAAAGCTGAATGGCGCCATGGGTTTAATTTCTAGTGAGTTAGCATCTTATCCAACAACTCGTAATGAAACACTGTTAACAGAATCCGAAGGTAGAGAACGACCAGCTGACTAAACTGCGAAGTTTGAAAATATCCCTGAAGAGTACCTGCTGGCCACATCATGGAAGGGTTTTAATAGGCTTAAGGTTTCATCAAAAATTAAAAAGAAGATAAAAGAAAGACTTGTAATTGCTTGAGGTAACAGAAGAAATCAGAATTGTTTAATTGTTTAATTGCTTGGAAGGAAAATTAAAGCACATGATGAAAAGTGAGAGAGACTGGTGAGAGAGCTTAGCTCTAAATATAGGAGAATATTTAGTTTAATGGGCAGTAAGAAGATAAAATACTGATCATATTTTGTTCTCACGGATCAGTGATTACTTTGTTCTTCCCTTTAGTGTTCGTGTGAGGTCAGAACCAGATCTTTACAGACAAAGGCCTTATTTCAAATGCATCACTTTAAGTACTGTCTGGCAGTGTCTACACAAAACCAGAAAATCTAGATAAGGAGTACAGAGTTATAAAAATGCCAGAATGGTGCCAAGGTTTCTGATGTTTCGAAATATCCAAGTGTTTGTACAGATGTTTCCAAATATATAGATGTAGATGTTGTCAGTTTAGTTGACAAAATTCAGATAAGTGCTGGACTTTTTATTTTTAGTATAGCTATTTTTAGTACCAAAGTCTACCAATGTTTAGTAGTGATGATGGGGTAACTGCTTCAAATACTTGACCCCAGGAAGAACCCATGTATTTAAGAAGGGCTTCGAAAAGAGTGCTTATCCTTCCAGGATTCCATGAGTTCCATTTCCTCTGTCACTTAAACTCCAATGAGTCCTGTAAATAGTCCTGAGCTATAACTGTGCCAGAGAAGACAGGAGAAGCTGATAGGAGAAGCAAGTATAGCCAAATCTGAACATCCAGATGCTCAGTGAGTACATAAGAAACTCTGGTAATGAGAAAAGAATGTTTCCAGACTCCCTTTAGCACATCTAAAGCCACACCTTAATGTAGATGGATTTCCTGTTTTGTACTGCAGTCACCCCTCTTGCCACATTGTCCCAACAGTTGTTCCCTCTCTTACGTTGGAAAGGTTTCTCTCTTTCTCCAGAAACTTTTCCACAAACAGACATATATGCCATCTGGTCTTCCAGTCATCAGTGTGCACACATACACACACATACATGTGCACATACACACACACGTGCACATACACGCACACTGCACCTTCCTTGGTTAACTGTTGCCTTATTTATTTTAGAACAAATGCCTCCAAGATTTGTCTGCACCCACATCTCCCAGCTGTCTCCTCTCACTTCCTCTTAAATCTGCTTTGGTCAGGCTTCCAGTTCTGACCACTTTATTAGATCTGCTTTTGCCAGTAGATCCCACCCAGCAATCTTTGGTCCCCATCATCACAATCTCTCTGTAGCTCTGGCCACCTTGGGCCACTCTCTCCTGATCCTGTTACATTCACACTTAATGGGGTTCCTATTGGTGCTACTTTCAAAACATATCCAAGAGTCATCTTCACTTCTCCCACTGTGGTTGGTAACCATCAACCCCTTTTGCTGCAGGGGCCCCTTGTCGGGCTCCATGTTTCCACCCTCTGTTCCTGTAGTCTATCTCAATGTATCAACCAATCAACCAGAGTGGCTTTTTCTTTTCTTTTTTTTTTTTTTTTAAGACAATGAGAATAGAACTCAGGGCCTTTGGCATGCTAGGTAAATGCTCTGTCATTGAGCCGTGTACCAGCTTTTCAAAAATTTTGAGACAGGGTCTCCTTAAATTGCTCAGGCTGGCCTCCAACTTGCCTTAGCCTCCCAAGTGGCTATGATTATAAACATGTGCTACCATTCCCAGCCAGTGGAAGGATTTTTATACAATGTAAGTCAGTTCACGTTACTCCTCGGCTCAGAGTCCTGCCATAGCTTCTCACTGCATACGAACAAAAGGTCCTGTGTGATCTGCCTCCAGCCGTGTGTTTTTCCCCCATATATGCAAGGTCTCATGTCTTTCCAGTGGGGCCACTGCCTCTCCAACGTCACCCTCTCCCCCACCCGTGCATCCTGGGCTCCGGCCCTGCCGCCCTGTCTGGCTCTGAGCCTCTCTCTTCCTCCTGCTATCTCGTGTCCCATTCCTTCACCTCTTCAAGTCTTCACTCCCTGTCACCCTCTCACTGGCACCTATTCTGATTGCCCTTCTTAAAATTCCACACTGTACCCCCTGAATTCTTGAAAATCCTCACTCTTCTCTACACATTATTTATGCATAAGAATAACCAGAAGGATGATATCAAAAAGCTAAAATCGTTCTCCTGGTATTGTGATATGAGTGATTTTTATTCTTTCTTCTCTCTATATTTTTATAATGAAAGTTATTTTTAAAAGAAATCTCTTCTTCAACATTAAAATGTTTTGCTTTTTGTCAAACATTAATAAATTTATGACAAAATAAAATATGCCTAAATAGCTGATATGAAAGACTAGATCCCTATGAAACACCAAATTTATTCTAAGGAAAATATAGCAACTATATTTCATATACCCAAGGCTAAAAGAATTTCATTGTGTTCCAATATTTTTATCTAGATAAGCTGCCTTGAACCATTTCATTTAAGCCTATTAGGTTTTCACAGTTTTAATAAGATTTAGCTTTCTTTTCCTTTCTTTTGGAGATATGCCCAAAGTAATTGTTAAATTCTGTTTCTCTTTGGAACACTTGGTTCTCTGAATGAGAAGCAGTATCTTATTTCACGGGACAGAGTGCTCAAGAAGTTGTTTCAAGAACACTGTGAGATGCATTTGCATCCTGCTCTCATTTTAAGAAATCAGTGTATTATATAGCACATTCCGAAGCAATTTCTTACATACTTATTCTCTTTTAACTCTATTCCTGGAGAACTATCTTCTTGGAAAAAAAATCACTTTTTTTTCCCCCTGATTACAAGCAGTTCTGTGAACTTAGAAACCTCCAGGGTACAAATAGGTACTGAGGGATTTCTTAACATTCACAATAAGGATGATGCATGAATGATTAGTTTCCTTGCTAAAACAAAACAAAACAAAACAAAATAGGACACAGATTTGCTCATGGAACAACTTGAAAGACTCCAAAAGGTTAAAGTTCCTAGATTAGTAGTCATGCAATTTGAAGTGACTTTTAAGATATATAATTCCTGAAGGCCAGATAGAATCTTAACATTCTTGTGGGTTTAAAGGTGAAATATTTTAAAGGGTTGGGAATGAATTTATTCAAAGAGAATTTGTGAAAGAGAGGGGAGGAACTGACAGATGGTGCCACATAGGAGGGAAACAACATATGTGTACACACATGCATGAAGCGCACAACTGCACACACATACACAGACACACATGCAAGCACACTCACTGGGCTGTGTTACAGCCCCTGCAGAAGACAAGGCCACATTCTGAGAGAAGCTACCTGCTTCATGTCTGTGATATAGGAGAGAGATGGATGGAGGGCGTCTTGACATCCAGGTATGACAGGACAGTAACTGGGATAAGATGAGACAAATTTATATGTGAGAAGCTGGGGAACCAGTGATTATCAGCACAACTCCTGGTCAGAGCTGGAAGCTGATGGTACTTCCCACATCTCGGGTCCAACACTGCCAGAACCTCAGCCCTCGGGTCCTCAGGCTCAGCCTGCTCCAAACCTCCTAGCTATGGTAGAAGAAATGCCCTCCCGGAGATACCTCTCATAGGATCGTGACCATGAGCAGTCAGGTGAGACTATTGGTTTTTCTAAGCCTGCTCAAAAGTAAGCAGACCACTACGGGTTCTCAGAGCCCAGTGCCAGACCAGCATGGTGAGCATTTCTCCTTTCAGATGTTAGCATACCCATTTTTATCATGGGCAAACCAAGGCTCATCCTAAGTCACTCAGCTAAGACAAGACATGGAAGCAATGAGATTTAAAATCACTTCTGCTTTTCTGCAACAGTCAGATTCATATATATATATATATTATATATATTCAGATTCATATATATATATATTCAGATTCATATATATATATATATATATATATATATATATATATATATATCATGGTACCACAGCTTCTTCTAATCCTCATGGCAAATGCTTATATTTTTTTCATGAAATGTGGGTCATAAACCTTTACTAAATGGTGACAGGCATTTTTTTTTTTTTACAAAATCTAGTTTAATGAACCCTAGTTCTTAAGTTTAATTCCTTCTCCCCCTCTGCGTATCCATTCTTTCCTTCCCTCTGTTCTTGTTTCCACCTTTATCTTTTCTTCTTTCCAATTCTGAGGAAAGCTTTAGCCCCCACTGCCTGCTCTTCAGCCACTCACCTGCTTGACATGGACAACTGAGGTTTCTCTCCATCAGAGGTTAAGTACCAGTACCCTAGTGCCTCACCCCAGTCCTCTTGCAGCCCAGGACACCCAAGTCATCCTTTGGGGAAGTACTGCACCAGCCCTGTGTCCAGGTTAAAAACTGAGCGTACACAATGTTGTACCTTTCAGGAAGCCTGGCCCCTGAGTCACCTCTCTTCTGCTGTGGTCTTTCTAGGACCCTTCTGTTGTATGACAAGCGGGAAGTCCAGGCTTTCCATTCCTCTTATCTCTGTGAAGAGAAAGAGAAAGAGAAAGGGAAAGAGACCTAGAAGAGAGAAAGAGAAAGCAGAAAGAACATTTAGGTAGACAAATGCAAGCACAGATGCCTCCATGTGAAGACTCTAATAAAGCTATCGATAATGGAGCACATGCCTTACTTTCTTCAATGTAAGTCTTGGTTTGTCCAAAGGAGCACAAATGTGAACTGGGCTTTTTCATGGAAGCAACTATTGTGGGGACAACAGGGGAGAAGAATGGTCATTGCTCCAGGATGGTAAGGCAGAAAAAGAGAGAAAAGACACCCAGGCTCACTTTCTTTGGGGTGGCCTGGGACAGGTGCCACTGACCGCTGGCCTCCTCTGGGCTTACAGAGGCCTTTTGTCCAAAGTCTGCCAGAACTTAAGATGAAAGAAATGCCTGAGGCATGAAACAAGTGGGCTGAGGCCCTTGAAAGCCCACCGAGCCATTCTTATCCAGGTATGTTTGTAAACAAATTAGGAGAATTTCATGAATGGAGCCAAAGGATGCAGTCAGAAAGCAGTAATATTTATGTGTGTGTATGGAGCTTGTGTTATTCACATCCACATTTGAATGACTGTAATCAGAGACAGTCTACTCCATTCAATGTTGTCTTCTCCCAGAAGCTCTCCCTGATTCTTCTTGGCTGGGTCTCCAGAGCAGTGTGTTTTTTTTTTTTTTTTTTTTTTTTTTTTTTGTATAATTTTTTATTTTAAAGAGAATAAAACCAAGCAAAAGAAAACAGAATAAAGCCAATCAAAACAAAACTGTAAGTGATACAGGATTTCAAAACAAGATAATAGGAAATCAACAATAGCTACCATAATGCTTCTTGTTGTTTTCAAAATAGCTGCCCATACCTTTAGACACAGTAAAAATCAAACAAAATGGAACAGAATAGAACCAATAAAAACAAAACAATGAATGCAATACAGGACTTTGGAACAAGATAATAGTAAATCCAAAATGGCTACCATAATATATCTTGTTATCTTTGAAATAGCTGCCCATATCAACAGATGCAATAAAATCAAACAAGACAAAACAAAATCAAATCAAATCAAACAAAACAATGAAAATGACACAGGACTTTAAAACAAGATAATAGGGAATTAACAATGGCTATCACCTTCAGAATATAGCATCCCCCATAGATGCTATATTGCACATTGTTATCCTCTAAATAAATGATCATTCTACTGGCTTTAAGCCTGCAAAGTCAGTGAAATACTAAACGCTACAAACATTAAGTTGCATTTTAGTTCAATAGCTATCATCTCAGCCTGTATTTCTCTGGATCAGCTGGTTGCTTACGGGGACACAGGGGAGACTGTGGTTCTTGTCTTCCAGCCTCCACACTGGAAAGGACTGGTGTCTGTCTCTCCCCCAGTCAGCCCACACTTGGTGCTGACTCAGAGGAAGGGGCTGGCATCTGGTTCTCCTCCCTGCCACCCATGCATGGCACAGACTTATAGGAAGGGGGCATCTGGTTTTCTTCCCCATAGCCCAGATATGGTGCCAACTCACAGGAGGGGGCTGGTTTCTTGTTCTGCTCTTCATGGCCCATGGCTTGTGCCAATTCATAGGAAGGGGCAGGCATCTGGTTCCCCTCCCTGTGCCTGTGAATGGTGATGACTCACAGGAAGGGGCTGGCATCCAGCAGCTTGGTTCTTCCTCCCTCAGTTATCATTCAGCAGACCCAGCAGCACATTTCCCTGGTTCACTGTCTTTGTTCAACCATCTGCTCTCCACAAACCCATTAGCTCTTGGATGGTACAGACTATGTCTTTTCTCTGCACCACCAGCACTCAGTATAGGGCCTGGTAAATAGGAGACCTCCAAGAACCAGGGGTTGAATTGGGAGTAAGGCTTCTGAAGGCCTTGGGATAGTGGAGGTGAGGAAGTTAGTGGTTTATGCTAAGTGTTGGGAGACCTGATTTCCAGGGCTGAATATTGCTATCAGACTGTAGGAACTGTGGGCTCCAAGACCTAAATTATCCCATCTGTAAAACGGAGATGTGATGAGTGAGGTAGAAGAAATGAGAAGAAATAGAAAAGAGATAAGGAAAATTGTAATTTTATAATTGTACTTTTAGGAAAAACTGCAACTTCATGATACAAAAGTTATCTGAATTTGCAATGCCTTTTCCCTTTCAATGACAATCACTCCAAAAGAAAAAAAAAAAAAACTCTTCAGTTTGTAAATTGAGCTGAGAGACTTCCAGGAAGATGGCAGAGTGGCGAACAGCAGGGAAACAGCCTCTTCAAGATTTGGAGTCCAGCTGGGCGTGGTGGCGCACACCTTTAATCCCAGCACTCGGGAGGCTGAGGTAGGAGAAGCGTTGTGAGTTCGAGGCCGGCTTGGGCTACAACGCAAGCGCAAGGCCGGCCTGAGCTGCATAGTGAGACCCTGCCTCAAAAAACTACGGCTGGGAGTTTGGCTCAGCGGCTTAAGCGCCTGCCCTGGCAGGTGCGAGGTTGTGAGTTCGAGCCCCGGTGCCACAATAAATAAATAAATAAATAAATAAATAAGTTTAAAAAAAAAGATTTGGAGTCCAGACACTAGAATATAGCAACATAAGGAAGATAAGGAGGAAAGTGAGTACTCAGGACTCAGCAAGGATCTGAAGCAAGAATTGAAGCTCATAGGAGGGTAAAGAGAGAGATCACAATGCAGAAGGAGGTGGCAAGCAGTGCTTTCTTCTGGAGCCCTGACTCACTGAGTGGGAGGGGTGGTTTAAACCTGCAGATGCACAGTAGGTACTGGTAACCCCAGAGGTCTCCATGGAGAAATGCACCAGTGGAACAGAGCAGTGGACACAGAACACTGCAGTGGCTGGTGAGTTATTCGAGTTCAGATGTCCCCCGGGAGAGGGCAATTGGCCAGTCATCATCTTGGAGAGGGGCAAACTGATCTTAGAACTCAGAGCAGCTGTGGGTTGGCTCCATCTAGGCTTTCC
>RJWM01021500.1:0-35198 GCA_004363535.1 Dasyprocta punctata
CTATGTATAGATCTTTTATATACTTTGTAAGATTGATTCCTAAGTATTTCATTTTCTTGGATGCAAATTGCAAAGGGTGCAATTTCCCTAATTTTTTTCTGTGAACTTGTTGTTTGTGTACAGGGATGCTATTGATTTTTGAGTATTAACTTTATATTCAACTATGCTACTGAATTTCTTTATTAACTCTAGAAGCTTTGGATGGAGTTTTTGTGGTCTTCTATGAATAATGATAATTTAATTTCTTCCTTTCCTGTCTTTATTTCTTTTATTTCTCTTTCTTGTCTAATTGCTCTGGCTATTGTTTTCAGAACTATATTGAATAGGAATGGTGATAGTGGATATCCTTGTCTTGTTTCTAATTTTAGATTGAAAGTTTTCAGTTTTTGTCCTTTTAGTATAATGTTGGCTGTTGGTTTGCCATATGTGGCTTTTATGAGATTGAAGTAAAGACCATGTATTCTGATTTTCTGTAGGGTTTATCAAGAATGAGTGTTGGACTCTATCAAAAGCTTTTTCTACATCTATTGAAATGATCATGTGATTATTGTTTTTGGCTGCACTGATTTGTTGTATTACATTTATTAATTTGCATATGTTGAACCATCTCTGCATTCCTGGGATGAATCCCACTTGGTCATGGTGTATAATCTTCTTGATGATTGCTGCACTCTGTTTGCTAGTATTTTATTGAGGATTTTTGCATCTGTTCATTAGGGAGATTGTCCTGTAGTTCTCATTTTTGGTTGGGTCTGTGTCTGGTTTTGGTTACAGAGTAATACTCACCTCTAGGAATAAGTTAGGGAGAATTACTTCTCTTTCAATTTCATTGAAGAGTTTGAGGAGTATTGGTGATAATTCTTCTCAAAGTTTCTTATAGAATTTAGCTGTGAACCCATTAGGACCTAGGCTTTTCTTTGTTGGTAAGTTTTTAATTACATTTTTTATTTCATTAACTGATATTGGGTTATTTAATATTTTTATATCTTCTTGATTCAGTTTTGGTAATTCATGCATTTCTAGGAATCTCTCCATTTCTTCTGTATTTTCTATCTTGGGTGAGTAAAGATTTTCAAAGTAGGTATTGATGATCTTCTGAATTTCCACAGGATTTGTAATGATTTCACCCTTTTCATTCCTTATGCATGAATTTGTGTTTTTTCTTTCCTTTTTTTGATAAGGTTGGCTAGGGGTTTATCAATCTTGTTTATTATTCCAAAGGACGAACTCTTTGATTCATTTATTCTTTGTATTACATTCTTACTTTCAACTGCATTAGTTTTTGCTCTGATTTTTATAATTTCTTCCCTTCTGTCTGGGCTTTGTGTTTGACTTGTTATTTCTTTTCTTGAAATTCAGATGTAGCATTAGGTTGTTTATTTGTGCTCATTCTGTTTTTCTGATGTGAGAATTCACTGCTATAAATTTTCCTCTTAGGATTGCTTTCATTGTGTCCCACAGGTTTTTGTAAGTTGTGTTTGCATTTTTGTTTGATTGTGGATACTATTTAATGTCTTCTTTAATTTCATCTGTGACCCTTTGGTAGTTCAGGAAGGTGTTATTTAATTTTCATCCATTTATGGAGTTTTTGTGGTTTCTATTGTCATTAATTTCCAATTTTATTGCACTCTGGTCAGATAATATGCATGGGATAATTTCAATTCTTTTGTATTTACTTAAGTATGTCCTATGGGCTATCAAAAAGTAATTTGTTTGACTTTTTATCATAGGGGCACCCATTTCTATCTCCTGTTACCTAAGAGATGGTGTCTCTTACCTAACCAACGTCAAGTAACCCACTTGTGTTCTCCAATCTTCTTTCCCATTTTCTCCTCCTTTCTCAGAAAATGGGACTAAGTAATATTTGTCCTATTTCCTGTCCACTCAACAAACTTTTCCCAATTAGGTTATACATAAGAACATTGGGACATTATCAAGTATTTCCAGTGGAAGTCAATAAAATATACAAATAACAAAAAAATAAAACATCCAACAACAATCTTGGCCCCACATAATCTTGTGGCTGCTACCACCCGCCTCCCTTTCCTGTCGAGTTCTTGTAGAGAAGTTGTTTGTGTTATTTGCCCCAGTGTCCTTATTTTATAACCTTCTACTTACTCCATTCTCTTAACTTTGTTAAATTTCTTTCACCAAGATAGGTGTCAGGCTAGTAGACATTTTTTAGTTTTTGTTATCTTTAGTTTTTGATATCTTTGTTGTTACTGTTGCTAATTAACATAGTATCTGAATGGAACAATCTCTTTCTCTGTGACAGGGATAATGCATTCTACATCCCTATCTCCATCTTCAGTTTCTGTCTCTCTCATTAACATTCACGTTGTGTTTTTATTTCTTGTAATCTATCGTAAAAACTGGTTATTACATGGAGATCCAGTGAATACATATAAAAGACACAAAAAATAAGTAACATTTACCTTTACTACTCTTACCTATTTTGTTTCACTTTTTTTCTTAGGAAAGGCTGGCCAGAACTTGTTAAATTGATTTCATGACACCTGAATGCATTGCCCTACACAGTTATAAAAACCCTCAAGTAAACTAATGATCCCCTCAAGTAAACTAATGATCCCCTGTCTCATCTCTTACCTCCAGTGTGGGTTCTTGATCAACTACTTTTTGACTCCTGCTTTATTTTCCTTTACATTTCTAAAAGTTACCTCAAATTCAACATGCCTAAGACCAAACTCATAATCCCTTTCTAGGAGCCTTTTCCTGGCTCACATTAGTTTTCTATTTTTTCCTTTTTAGTTTTCCTTGTTTCAGTGAACAGCACTACAATCAATTAAGTCTCTTAAATATGAAAAATAGGAGTTATCCCTGACACTTTTGTCTCCTTCACTATCTATATCTAATCTGTTACAGATTTCTATTCATCTAATTTCTAAATACTTTTCAGTCTGTCTTCTTCTTCCTGTATCTACTGTAACCCCTCCAATGCAAGTTCTCCCCAGACCATTTTAAAAGCCTACTTACTGGTCTCTCAGCTCTTCTATGGTCCCCACAAACACTGAAGTTAGAATAACCTTCCAAATAAAGCACATTTAGAAAACTTTGTACTGTGTGAATAAGAAAATAAAATATTTGAAACTTGCTTGAATGTAAAAAAAAAAATTCAAAAAACACATTAGATTGTGTGATTACTGACTGCTCCCCCTTTTCTAACTTATAACTCTCAGAACAGATTTCTTACCTCCTGAGGGTAAACCAAGTTCATTATCATGCCCCAAAAGGCCTGGCATGGTGCTTACAGCTATCTTCCTGCCTCATTATATACCACACTCCACTTTATTCTCTGCCCAGAAGCCAACCTGATCTTGCAAGCATTTTGCTTCACTTTGCTGAAGAATCTTCACATATATCCTTCCTTCTGTCTGGAAAGTTACCTTCTACAATTTTCCTGACTGACTCCTACTAGTCTCTTATGCCAGCTGAAGCATCAGTCCTTTGGGAAAGTCTACCTATATTCCAGTCAAGCTAGCTTCTTAGTTAAATTCTAAAATAGAAGTGTCTTCATAGTGCTCATGTCACTTTGCATTATACATTCATGCTTGTGATCTTTTTAAAAATTAATATATACATTCCCTGAGAGTATGGGTTGATTATATCAGATTTTGTATACAATTGTGTCCCCTGAGTCTAGCATAGTGTCTGACACTAACAAAGTGTAAGACGTATTTTTAAATGATGAATTGACTACAAATTGTAATACATGTCATAAAAGAACCAGAGTTCAGAAACAGAAAATATATCTAATTAGGGTGAGCAGGGAAGCCTCCCTAAAGAGGAAACTTTTAACAGAATTCTGATGCATGGCAAAGAGCCAGCCATGGGAGGGTGGGGAAATGTATCTGTAGACCACAAGGTGAGTATGAGCAAGGGCCACAAAATGGAAAGAGATTTTGCATGCTTGGTGAGAAACGAAGGAGCTGGCTGGAGGATATGGGCGTGGGGGTGGGGAAGAGGACAGCCAGGGTGAGCTTGGCATATCAGTAAGGACCACATGATTCAGAATTTCTTGCCTATAAGAAGACATCTGTATTTATTTGAAGTGCAAAGCAAACTCAGGAATGGGATTTAAGGAAGGGTCCTGATACCTGATTTCTGCAGGAAATTACACTGGAAAGTACAGCAACAGAAACCTGGTCACCCAGGGATGAGGCCTGTGGATAGTCCAGATGAAACAGCTGGAAATGGGGCTCACAACATTTAGACAGTAAGAGAAGTGAAGTGAATGGAGTCAGTATTTTGGAGATAGAAACATCAGGCCTTGCTAGCAGATCACATTAGAGGTAGAGAGATTGGAATTAAAGAAGTGGATAATTTTCCTCTTTAAGCTCCTGTGTGGGTAGTAGTTCCTTTTATAGAGGTGGAGAAGACTAGTACTCACTTTATTAATGAGGAGATGCTTGCAGGGTATCTATATAAGACATTTTCAGAAGCCAACTGGATATGAGAGCTGGAACTCAGAGGAGTGGTTAGGATTATAGCTGCAAATTTGGGGCCATTAAATTGTGGGTAGTGTATAAAGTAGTGGGGATGTTTAAAGTCACCAAGAGGAAAGTACACCAAGAAGAGTAGAAGGCTGAGTTCTCAGAAAGGCTACCATTTGGAGGTCAGCCAAAGAAGAAACTTACAAAGAAGATTGAGGAGTGACCAGAGTGGAAGAAGAAAACCCAAGTGAAGGTATATTTTTCTCCATAAAGAAGACACTGTCACCTGAGCCTAATGAGACACTGTCTCTGACCACATATCAAAAGCAACTGGACATGAGCAGGTGTGTTGGTGGGGACAGTTGGTTTGAGGAGTGGGAACAAGAAGTGAGATTTTGGGTTATGTTATGGAAACCATGAAGGAAGCAGCCACCAAATTTGTTGTGGAAATGTTGCCTGTAGTGTTATGGTTTGTGTCATGCAGTCATAGGGGTGAAGTCTTTTTGGAGGCTGCTGAATCTAGAGATTGATTCATGGTCTAATGCTGGGGTTAAGAGTATGAGTGCTATACCTGCCCTAGAGTCACCTGAATACAACATAAGGGACTGAAAGAGGTTTGCTCTCTCCTTTTTCTCTTGTTGCTTTTGTTATCTTCTGCCACCGTGAATGGATACCCCTCTGCCATGTGCGTCCCTGATTTGGAGCCAGTTGATTATGGACTGAAACCTCTGCAGTGAACTAAATAAACCTTTCCTCCTTTAACTTGTAAGTTGTTAGATTGCAAACAATTTCGTATGTACAATTTTAATTGTGAGAGTAAAGTAGTGATTTACGTGGGCAACAAGCATGTGAAATGACATTAAGCATCAATAATCATTAGGAAAATGTAAAACAGACCCAGGAACTATCTCTGAGGCCCATGGGGACCAGGAGTCCATGCTCAGTGACCTGCAATCATTTGGGAACCCTCAGTGAGGCCTGTGGGGACTGGGAGTCCATGCCAAAAGACCTGAAGTCACCTGGGAACCCTTGGTGAGGCCCACAGGGACTGGGAGTCCAACCCCAGCACCCCTCCCACACCCAAGAACCATCTCTGAAGCTCATGGGGACTGGGAGTTCACACCCAGAGACCCACAGCCATTGGCAAACCTCAGTGAGGCTTACAGCAAGATGGGGTGCTAGTGCAGGCAGCAAGTAGGACTTGGCATCTGACTGAATTGGAGGAATACAGAAAAATGCCAAAATGAAAGAACAAAATGAAATCTCAAACTATCAGCCCATCCAGATCTAGTACAGGAGACATAAACATGGGTGAAATTTGAAATCGCACACCTGAAATTTCTGAAATGATAACAATGGAAGTAAAGAAACAGCTCCAGGAAGATGTAAAGGAAATCAGATCAGAAATAATTTCTCAGGTAAAAACAGAAATGATAAACATAAAAGAATTGGTGAGTATATCCAAAGAAGACATAGATAAAAAAATAGAGAAGCACAGAAAAATGATGGAAACCTTGAATGAACAATAAAGGAAACAATTAGAATATATGAAACAGATTCAAGGAGACATCCAGGAAATCAAAAATTGTAAAGCTGGCAAAACTGCATAAATGAACTTGAAGACAGATTCTCAGACCTTGAAGACAGGACTGTGGTTAGTGGTCAAGAAATATCTCTTAAAAATAATAAGGAATCAGGAAATAACAATTCAACAACTGCAAGATGATACAAAGAGAAACAATATAAGAATGATAGGTATAAATGAAAAAGGTGACACCACAAATGATATAAAGAAATTATTTACAGAAATAATAGCAGAAAATTTCCCAAACATGGGAAAAGAAACTGATATACAGATAAGTGAAACATATAGAAATCCAACTAGCCAAAACCAAAATAAATCTACACCCAGATGTATAATAATCAACATCCCAGAAATTCAACATAAGAACAGAATATTGGAAACTGTTAGAGAAAAGAAACAGATCACCTATGAAGGAAAGTCTATCAGAATCATGGCAGACTTCTCAAAACAAACCATCAAGTCCAGAAGAGAACAGAGTGAAGTATTTCAAGTACTAAAAGAAAACAACTTCCAAACCAGATCAAAGTGCCCTGCAAAACTATCTTTCAAAATTAATGGAGACATAAGATGCTTCCATGACAAAGAGCAACTAAAAAACTTCATAACCACCCAATCAACTGTACAAAAAGTACTGAAAGATATTCTAGATTGAGAAAAAAATGACTACAATTCCAAGCACAACAAAAGAAAGAAACCGCAAAGCAGGGTAAGCAATTCAACAGAGGAGAAAAGTAGGGAACCAAAAGTGGGAAAATAACATGACAAAGATAAGCCAATACATTTTAGTTATTAACACAAATGTAAATAGAAAATGCAGGGGTAGCTATTCTGTTTGCAGATAATGTGAACTTCAAACCAAGAATGATCAAAAGAGATAAAGAAGGTCCCTATATACTTGTTAGGGGAAAACTTCAAAAGGAAGAGATTACGATCATAAATATATATGCACCAAATATGGGAGCACCCAACTATGTAAGACAAATATTAATAAATATGAAAAATCAAATAAGCAATAATATAATTAAAACAGGGGACCTTAACACTCCATTGACACAAAGAGACTGATCAACTAGACAAAAACTCAGCAAAGAAATAACAGAACTGAATCTAAATTGTGAACAGATGGACTTAGTAGATGTGTAACAAGTGTTCCACCCCACAACATCAGAATACACATTCTTCTCAGGTGCACATGGGATGTTCTCTAAAATAGACCATATATTAACCCATAGAACATGCTTAAGTAAATGCAAAGAAATTGAAATAATCGCATGTATATCATCTGACCATAGTGCAATAAAATTGGAAATCAATGACAAAAGAAACTGTAAAAGCTTCATAAACACATGCAAATTAAATAGCACCTTACTGAACAACCAGTGGGCCACAGATAAAATTAAAGAGGAAATTAAACAATGTATATAATCAAATGAAAATGCAAATGCAACTTACTGGAACCTGTGGGATGCAATGAAAGCAGTCATCAGAGGGAAATTTGTAGCAGTGAATTCTCATATCAGGAATACAGAACAAGCACAAACAAACAACCTAATATTTCACCTCAGACTTCGAGAAAAAAAATAACGAGTCAAACCAGAAACCCAAAGAGAGGAAATTATAAAGAACAGAGCAGAAATTAATGCAATTGAGACTAAAAAAATCATACAAAGAATTAATGAATCAAAAAGTTGGTTCTTTGAAAGAATAAATAAAGTTGATTAACCCCTAGCCAACTTCATCAAAAAAAGGAAAGAAGAACTCAAATTCATGCAACAAGGAATGAAAAGGGTGAAATCACTACAGTTCCTGTGGAAATTCAGAAGATCATCAGTACCTACTTTGAAAACCTTTGCTCTCACAGGATCAAAACCACAGAAGAAATGGACAGATCCCTAGAAACATATGAATTACCAAAGCTGGATCAAGAAGATATAAAACTTCTGAATAACCCAATATCAGTTAATGAAACTGAAAATGTAATTAAAAAATTACCAACAACAGTGACAAAAAAAGCCCAGATCTTGATGGATTAACAGTTGAATTCTACAAGAAATTTAGAGACGATTTAATACCAATATCCCTTTCATGAAATTGAAAGGGAAGCAGTTCTCCCTAATTCATTCTGGGAGGCAAGTATTACCCCAATACCTAAACCAGAAACCCAACCAAAAAAGAAAATTGCAGGCCAATCTCTCTAATGAACATACATGCAAAAATCCTCAATAAAATACTAGCAAACAGAATGCAGCAAATCATCATCAAGATGATACACCATGATCAAGTGGGTTTCATCCCAGAAATGCAGAGATGGTTCAACATATATGTTATGGATTACAAACTGGTGGTCAACTTAGCACCAGTTGAATTAATTCAGCTGGTGTTGAGTTAAAGATGCTCCACCTGAAGAAAGGTGCCAGCATAAATAGGGACGTGAAGAGGAAGAGCCAGGCGTTGTGGGTTCTTCCAAGAGTTGCTGTTGGAGCCGCTGGTTCTCCTGGAGGTGTGTGTCATGCTGGCTTCGCCAATATGGACTCGGCCATTATCGTCGGAGGAGCTCGGGACCTCATTGGTGAGAGTGGCTGTGGTTCACATTGCGGGAGCCCTGCTCCTCACATTGTGCATCGCTTCCTGGCTCCGGAGGGGAGGCTGTGTGCCAGAGAAGCTTGTCACGCTGGGCTTCCTGACCTGTGCTCAACTGTTCTCCATCGTCGGAGGAGCGCGGGACCTCGTCGCCGTTGGGGATGGCTGTGGTGCTCTTCAGGGCAGCCCTGCTTCTTCTTTTGAGCGTGACTTCTCGGCTCCTACGTAGAACCCTCAACCCACTGCACAGCTCCTTCACCCTGCTGGCATAGACTTTCTAGTTCCACCGCTGACCTGTGGCCTTCCCAGCACAGAACCGTAAACAAACTGGCGTGAGCCCTTATTGGGGGCTCTTAGATTCCCAGTTGGTACTGTGGGAGGCATTGTTATGCACTTGGGTCTCTAGTGGGACTCTTGCATGATATTGCTGTGGGATCCAGGCCCTCGGCTATCCTGGGTCTTAGTACTGTGGAAGGATTTTCCTGCACCGTCTTGTGTTTAACTTTGGGTGATTATTATAAAACAGTATTACAAACTCTGTGTCCTGTATGTAGTTGTTCTCCCTGTAACCCCTGACTACAACAATATACAAATCAATAAGTGTAATACAACACATTAATAGTGAAAGACAAAAATTACTTGATCACCTTAATAGAAGCAGAAAAAGCTTTTGATAAATCGAACACTCATTCATGGTAAAAACCCTAGAGAAAATCAGACTAGATGGCCTTTACCTTAATTTGATAAAAGCCATCTATGACGTACTAACAACCAACATCATACTAAATGGACAAAAACTGAAAGCTTTCACTCTAAAATCAGGAACAAGACAAGGATGTCCATTATCACCACTCCTATTCAATATAGTTCTGTAAACATTAGCCAGAGCAATTAGACAAGAAAGAGAAATAAAGGAATATATAGGAGAGGAAGAAGTTAAACTATCAGTATTTGTAGATGACGTGATACTCTACATAGAAGACCCCAAAAACTCCATCAATAGGCTTTTAGAGCTAATAAGTAAATTCAGCAGCATAGTGCAAAGTCAATACTCAAAAGTCAGTAGCATTCCTATATGCAAACATCAAAGTCACTGAGAGTGAAATTAGGGAAACACCACCTTTAATGATAACATCAAAAAAATGAAATACTTAGGCATCAATCTAACAAAGGAAGTAAAAGATTTAAACATTGAAAATTGTTTACAGTACTCTGAAAAGAAAACTGAAGTGGAATTCAGAAAGTGGAAAGATATCCTTTGCTCATGAGTAGGAAAAACCAACATTGTGAAAATGGCCATACCCCCAAAACTGTTATACAGATTTAATGCAATCCTGATAAAAATACCATTAGCACATGCCACTAATCTAGAAAAAACATTCCTAAAATTCATATGGAACCATAAAAGACCTAGAATAGCAAAGGCAATCCTGGGTAATAAAGGCAAGGCAGGAGGCATCACAATCCCAGACTTCAAACTATGCTACAAAGCTGCTATAATAAAATCAGCATGGTACTGGCAAAAAACAGACCTGAGGATCCATGGAAAAGAGAAGAAGATACAGACACAACTACAAAGACACTCAGCTACCTTATCTTTGACAAGGGGGCCAAATGTTCACTGGAAGAAAGACAGCCTCTTTAATAAATGGTGCTTGGAAAAAAGGCTTTCCACATAACAAAGACTAAAACTAGATCCATATCTATCACCATGCACTAAACTAAAGTCAAAATGGATGAAAGATCTAAATATTAAGACAAAAACACTAAATCTACTGGAAGACAAAGTGGGTAGAAATCTCGAGGACATAGGAGTAGGCCGAGAGTTCACAAACCAAAACCAAACTACACAGGAAGTACTTCAAAGTATCAACAACTGGGATCTCATCTTATTAAAAAGTTTTTGCACATTGAAAGAAATCACCAGCAGAGTGAAAAGAAAACCCACAGAATGGGAAAAGATTTTAGATAAACTGTCCATCAGACAAAAGACTTCTATCTAGAACATATAAAGAATTGAAAAAATTCAGATTCTGCAAATTCAAAGACCAAATCCAAAAATGGGCATCTGAGATGAATAAATACAAATGGCAAATAAATATGTGAAAAAGTTCACATAAGAAAAAGTTCAACACTGTTAGTCATTTGAGAAATGCAAATTAAAACTACACTGCGGTGTGGTCTCACTCCAGAAAGAATGACTCATCAAGAAATTAGTCAATAACAAATGCTGGTGGGGCTGTAGGGAAAAAGGAACAATTCTCCAGTGTTGGTGGGAGTGTACACTGGTGCAACCACTGTGAAAATCAGTATGGGATTTCCTAAAAAAACTAGAGTTAGAGGTCCCATTTGATCCAGCTATTCCCCTTCTAGGTATCTTCCCAGAAGAATTGAAAACATTGTACCACAGCAATATACATGCACCCATGTTTATAGCAGCACAATTTGTAATAGCTAAATCTTGGAAACACCCAAATGCCCGTCAACTGAGGAATGGATAAAAAAGATGTAATATTTTTATATAATGGAATACTACTCAGCCATAAAGAATGATAAACTCAAGGCTTTTATAGGTAAATGGATGCAATGAGAAGCCATACACATAAGTGAAATAAATCAAACTTGCATGTGTAAACACTGTTTTGTCTTGCTAGTGTAAAAAACTGAATGAGTAAATAAAATCCAAAAGTTATAATCGATATAGTAAAAGGGAAAGAAACTGCTCAAAGTGGAATTTTATTGTTTGATCAATCTTGCATGCCTGTATCTGGTAGCCAGAGCAATTACCTTGTGAATAACAATATGCAATGTAACAACCATTTTTTTTTCTTTTTCTTTTTTTTTTTTTGTGGCACTGGGGATAGAACTCACAACCTCGCACCTGTCAGACAGGCACTTAAGCCACTGAGCCAAACTCCCAGCCCCTGAAACAACCATTGTTAAATTCCTATTATCTTGGCTTGAAGTCCGATATTGCCATTGATTTTTGTTGTTGTTGTCATTTTGCTTTTTTTGTTGTTTTGTAATTGTTTGCTTCTTGATTTTTCAGTTTTTTTCTCCTTAAAATGAAAAAAAAAAAAAGAAAATGTAAAACAAAATCATAATGAGGTACCAGTGCGAATCCATTAGGATGGCTACTGTAAACCAAAACCAACCAACCAAACAAACAACCCAAACAGAAAATAAGTGTTGTCTAGAATGAGGGGAGATGGAGGGTTTATGTAATGCTGGTAAGGAGGTCATGTTGTAAAGCTGCTATGGAAAACCATAGATGGGGGCATCAAAAAAATTAAACATAGAATTATACACTGCAGAAATTTCATTTCTGGTACATACTCCAAAAAATAGGAAATAAAAGATTTGAATAGGTATTTGTACACCCATTTTTAATAGCAGCTTCAGTCATAATAGCCAAAACGTGGAAACAATTGAAGTGTCTATTAATGGGTAGATGGATAAGCAAAATGTGTATGTATGTGCATGTGTGTGTGTGCACAATCGTATTATTCAGCCTTAAGGAGGAAGGAAATGTTGACATGTGCCATAATATGGATGAACTTACAGGATATTATGCTAAGTTAAAAAAGAAAGTTGTAAGAGGAGAAGTATTTTGTGATTCTACTCATGTGAGGTTGTTAGGGCAGTCAAATTCATAGAGACAGATAGTAGAATAGTGACTGCCAAGGGTTGGGCAAGGGTTGAATGGGGAGTTAATGTGTAATGGGTATAGTTTCTGTTTGAGATGATGAAGTAGCTCTGGAGATGGAAGGTGTTGATTGCACAACAGTGTGGATGTAGTTAATGCCACTGGACTGTACATTTAAAATGGCTAAAATGGTAAATTTGATGTTACGTGTCTTTTGCCACACACATAGAATATGGCAATATGTTAGACTTAAAATGATGAATGCATTGTGGGTGGGCCAACCTGCAGAGGATAAAGGCCACATTCCTGTTGTGCACTTTGAAGAGAACCTCTTCCTACTCTGTGATCAGCATCAGGACACAGCAGCAATGCCTGGAGGTTGTCCTGAGCCGGGGAATGGTAATGGGGATCCTTGTGATTCCTGCTGTTTGGCCCAGTGTGCTCTCTCCTGACTCCAGGGAAAGGTCTTCTAGCCCAAGGCTGCTGTCTACTTCACCTTCCCCAGGGCAGTGGTGAAGTCCTCTGGTACAGACTGCTTATCTACGCTACTGGCCTCTGGGTCTGATGACCATAACTATGCTTTGTGAGCTCAGTGCACTGAAGAAGCAATGAATTTTTTCACCAACTGCTCTATAATGACTTTAAATAAACATGTGCTCCTGGCACCCAGAGATGAGGGGTCTTCTGAGGAGGAAGTGTTTAATGGGTACAGAGTTTCACTGGAGATGAATGGAGTGGATGGCTGCGCAGCAGTGTACTTAGTGTTACTGAACTGTACACTTAAAAATGGTTAAGGTTGTCAATCAGCCCAAGAGGGAGGTTGGGGAAAGTTGGGGGAGGTTGGGGACCCATGGTGAGCAGTGTGACTCTATTCTCATGTGCTAGGATTTTCAACTGGAGGATACTAATAGTTGGATTTACATTTGGAAGGGCTCATTCTGTTGGCTCTGTGCAAGTTAGGCACGTAGGAACAAAGCAAGGAGGGGACTTAATTTGAGATATTAATAGTGAAAGTGACAAGAACTGGTCAGAGTTAGGCCTGGTGCAACTGTCTGGGAGGTAAACTGTGAGGTTACGTAAAACCAGTTACTATTGCAAATGTGTTCTGTGTTTCACCTCCTTTAACTTGCACAATGGCTACATAGAAGGGATCCTCACCCTAGTTCACACTGGGGAAATGGAGGCTTATGAAGTTCAGCCACTTAACTGAGTTTCCACCATTTGGAAGTGGGGCAGGTATCCTTGACTCTGGGTTGTTTGGCTCTAAAACTTGCAATGGCCTATGATATTCCTGACTGGTCAATGCACAGTGGAGCTAAGTGAAGGGCCAGTTAGCAGAACAGAACAGGTGGGTGGCAGTGGGGAGTCAGAGCAGGAGGGAGAGGGAATGTAGGGAGACAGCTTAGCGTCTGCTCCTTCCTGATCCACAGGCCAGGTGTGTGTCCTGTGGAAATGGAGATCCATGCAGCAGCTCATGGGCTGTTCTCCCAAAGAGCTCTTGAGGGCAGGGACACATTCAGTCCTGCTTAACCCCAGCTGTGCTGAATGGAAGAGAGAGACATTCTTCCACTGTTACTGCAATTAGAGCACCAGGATGGACCTGGGCCTTTGGTGCCTTGTGGGATGACCCATCTTGGGACACCTACCTTCAGGAACACTTGTGGGCATTTGACAGGTGTTGAGCTACTAGATGAAGCCTTACCCATGAAATCTGAATTGACATTGTTACTGTGGCCTCCTACTCTAGAATACAAAATACTTATCAGAACACTTGGATTGGTAATAGTGGTTTCAGACATCTAAAATGACAAGGTAAAAGGCACACACAGTTGTGTCCCTGGAAAAAAAAGCTGAGATTTTTTTCAGACTCAACTCCATTCTGTGGCATCAGTGCAACAACTAACAAGATAGATAAGAGCCCCATAAGTGGCTGCAAACACAAGTGAGAGGGTGTCACCAACATTCCTGCCCTCAGTGACAGAAACTGCCAGGCAGCCAGGGCTGTCCAGGGAAAGCAAGATGCCTCCCATTTCTTACCATCTTTCTTCATCATGCAGGTGCATTCTTGTGCAAAAACACCCAGACCCTGGAGCAGGAGGCGGGCATCGGTGCCTCCGATGGAACTGTAACTTGCACACAGTGCTGCAAAATCAGCTTATGTCCCTGTCACATGCCCTTCCCACCAACTCCTGATGTCAGCATTGATATTTTGATATTTCTTATCTCTATATTGATAAGATAATGGTTATTCCTTATCTCTATATTTTAGAAGAAAAAATGGGCTCAGAAAAGATACTCAATATCATTCATTATCAGGGAAACAAATCAAATCACCATTAGAGAAATACAAATCATAGTGAGATACTGCTTTACTCTTACTAGAATGACTGTAACAACAACAAAACCCAAAGAATGAGCGCTGACAGGAATATGGAGAAAGTGGGGCCCTCTTGCAGTGTGGTGGGACTAAAAAGTGCTGCAGCCACTATTAATCACAGTTTGGCAGCTTCTTAAAAGGTTAAACATGAAGCTACTATAGGACACATCAATTCCACTCCTAGGGACATATCTAGATAATAAGTCCCTGAAAACAGAAACTCAAAGAGATATGATATAACAAAATTCATAGCAATATTTTCCTAATTCCAAGCATTATTTATAGCCTAAGTGTCCACTGACAAATAAATGGATAAAAATGTGCTGCATAATTACAATGGGATATTATTCAACCATAAAAAGGGATAAAATTTGGATATATGCTACAATGCAGGTATATTTTGAAAACACTAAATGAAATATGCCGGAAACAAAAGGAGAAATGTTACACGATTACACTTCTATGAGGAGTCTGTCATGTGAGATTGTGTATGGAGGTTTGGTGTCACGGGCAACAAAACAACTTACCAACAGTCAACAAATATAGGAAAGAGTTTATTCAGATCAGGGTACACTTCCAAGAGGGTCAGTGCACAAATTTCCAAGAGAGGGACTGCACATCAAGGTGAGAGGTTGGGGTTTTCATAAGAGATTGAAGATGTGGGAAAGGGTCTCAGTTAGGAAAGCTGGATATCGAGAGGATGTTTCTTTGTGTTGCCTGGTGTCTGCCGGCCCCTTAGGACACATTTACTGTTTTTGCAGTTGTACACTGAGGCTGCAAACTGTCAAGGCCTCTCACTTAGGGCTCACAAAAGGACCCTCAAGTTTAGACATCTGTATATTGTAACTTTTGGGGGGAAGATCGGACAGTAGCTCACTGAAAGGAAAGAATGGGTTTTGTCTTTGTTTTTATCTTGTGCTATTTTCAGTCAGTACTAGTACAGTTCCCGTTACATGCTGGGCAGAATTACATCATCAGAGAAATTTGGGTGCTGAGATTTTTGAAGCTTTTGTTACAATGGAGCTTAGAATAGGAAGATTCATAGAGAAAATAATGGTTATTAGAGACCGGGGAAGTTACTATTTAATGGCATTAGGGCTTTTATTGGCAATAATGAAAAAGTCTAAGTATAGGTAGTAGTGATGGTTATACAATATCGTGAACATATTTAAAGCCATTGAATTGTACATCTATAAATAGTTAAAATGAAAACGATTATGTTATGCATATTTTATCATAATAAAAGTATCCAGAAAGATCTCTGAGGCCTCTGGGAATTAAGTATGGGTCAAAGGCAAAACAAGCAGTGATTGTGGAAACTGGCTTCACTCTATCCCAGCAGTCAGCACCATGCACCCAAAACGCATCAGCTATGACGGCACCCCCTCAGCATCCCAACAATGTGACCACAGAGAGAAGACATCTCTGAAAACTGCCCCTAGCTGTGAGCTCTGTAGTCAGAGGTATCCAGAGTGACATGATCTATCTTACATGAAAAACTGTGTCATGATGAGATTTCAAATTAGAAGTTAATTCTACATACAAGCTCAGAAAGTACAATTTGAAAACAATTTCACCTACTTTAAGCTATTTAGAATTCTTATGTTAAAAAGAAAGCAAAGACACAAGTTAAAAATAAGATCAAGTACCCGCTTCCATGCTCCCCACTCCATTTTTAAAAAACCGTTGTCTTGATTATTCTTCTTGTACAAGCTGTGCCCAGAAATACAAAGTACAAGTCATTTAAAGGTTAGCAGCTTTTGTATGGTGCCAAATTTATATACTGATGGCAAGTTCGCAAGGCTGCAAAATTAATCAGAGATAGACAGCCTCCTAATTAAAGCAATTGCAAAGACTAATTTGTAATTAGTAGCTTTGTTTCCTCAAATCTGGAGAGGACTCTGAGATGTCAGAGATGGTGGCTTGGGGCAAGACTTGGGACCCTTACTCTTTGAATTAGCAGTACAATGTGGGGGTCCCCAGTGGCTCTGCCTTAGGTAAACTGTGTCCTTACATCGAGGGGTCCTTTTACCTCTTTGCTCTAACCCCTTCTTATGTCTCCACTCTGCCCATATCCTCTCCAGTTGTATTTGATGTCCTCATGCTGCTACCAGTAGCAGGACTGACCACTGGGTCATGACACATTTTATATTGGTGGTATCTCAGTTTCCAAATTATTTTTCCCAGATCTCCACTTCACCCCACTTAATAGAAAAATGTGATGGATAAGAGACAATCTCAGCTGGCTGCTAAAACTATCCAAGGAAACTAATTTATACTGAGCATGAATAACTGCATATACAAAAGTGCTAAACTTTACAGAGGGGTTTTGCATCTGTATCTTGGTAACACATGGATAAATAATATGGAAAAATATCAAGGGAGGATTTTGTCCATCTCTTGGGTTTCTTGTATTTACTCCACAGATATTTTAGATGTTCTTTCCCCAGGTCGGAGGCTATCACAGGTACCGGCGTTATAAATATTACACCTTTAAGGAAGAACTCTGTCAGTGTAGGCTAGAGATAAGTAGACAGTGGTAATGCATTTTGATTAAGGTTATAATAGTGGCATAACTGTAAACATTCATCTGAACTTTCATTATATGAAATATTTAATGTCCTGTTTTCTAAGACAGTTGGTTTACGGCTTTTCAATTACTCCACCAGCCTTCTCCACCAGAACACGATCTATGAGAGAGCAGAGGATGAACTTGCTTCCTGGGTAAGCCTAGAATGGAACCAGGCACAAGCCTAGGGTAAGCCTAGAAGACACACTTAAGAAACCAAGGAACATGTTTGAAAGTGTGACACAGGTGGTGCTAGGATTACAGGGGAGTGATCTTTCCATGGTCTAATCAATGGATGTGCCAGATACTTCCAGTCACCCTTGCTCTGGTAACAGCTCTCACCCTACCTCTGTTTTGTCTTTTACTAGATCAGTCCCATCCTCTTTGCTCTCTGGTTAATGTTTCATTTGTTTCCAGCAAATGTCCTCAAGAGTTGTCCAGACCTACTGTGTTCAAGTTCTCACCCCCACCCCTCAAATTCACTCCAATCAGCTCTTACCCCAGTGTCACTCCAAACCTGCTGCTGTCACACTGTCCATGATCTCTGTGTTGCTAGGTGGGATGATTAATCCTTAACATTCAATTCGTGTGAATTACACAGCAGCAGCATTGGGCTCAAGTAATTACTTTCTCTCCCCATATAGCTTCCCCACCTCTGAGGACCAAGCTGGTATGGATACAACATTTCTACCTGGCTTCCAGATACCTCTCTGGCCTTGCTTTACCCATTTTGTGGACCCTACTTTAGCCTCCTCTGCACCTTCCACACCTTCTCTCTGGTTTCTTAACACTGGACTATCCAGAGCTCAGTGCTTGACTCTCTTTCTCTTTTGAAGTGCACTTGCTTGGAAGCCTAAATACTGCCTACCTGCTGACAGTCCCTGTATATGTATCTCCACTTGGCTCTCTCTTCTTTCTTTCTTTTTTTTTTTAAGAACAGAAATATTTATTGACAGAAAGAAAGTTTCTGTCTGAGAGAGAGACAGAAGGAGTCCCAAGTGAGTTGCCCTCTCTCTTCTTTTAGGCTCATATTCAACTGCCACTCAGTGCCACCATAGGCCAGTTAGTTAGAGACTTCTAACCTAGAGTGACTGTGTACTTGTTCTACTTATCAATTCCTCATCTCTAAGCCTATTATCTCTGTCTTTTTCTCATATCACACATCCAGTTCTTAAGGATATCCTATAGGCTCTGTATCCAAAACATACCCAGAATCAGAGGATGTATGTCACCTATATTGGCTGCCACCACCCGGGTCTAAGCCACTCTCCATTTTCTCCTGAACAATGGCAATAGCTCCCTAAAATAACAGTTTGTTCTTAATTTTTTTTGAAGAGAATAAAACCAAATGAAATGAAACCAAAGAGTCAATCAAAACAAAACATTGAACATGGTACATGACTTCAAAAAAAGATAAAAGGAAATCAATAATGGCTACCATAATGCCTCTTATTATCTTCAAAATAACTGCCCATACCATCAGCATAATAAAATCAAACAAAATAGTACAGAATAAAATCAATAAAAACAAAACAATGGAAGTAATACAGGACTTCAAAACAATAGTAAAACAACAGTGGTTACCATATTGCCTCTTGTTATCTTCTAAATAGTTACCTATATCATAGGACATATTAAAATAAAACTAATTAAAATAGAATAAAATCACTCAAAACAAAACAATGAAAGCAGTACAGGGCTTCAAAACAGGATAATAGGAAATGAATAATGGCTATCATAATTTATTTTGTTATCTTTGAGATAACTATCCATGTCATCAAATGCAATAAAATTAGACAAACTTAAACAGAATAAAACCAAACTGAACAAAACAATGAAAACAATGAGATTCAAATTATGATAATAGATTAACAATGGCCACTGTCTTCCCTTTTTAGACATTTCCTCCTGTTTCACTTTCACAATATGTATTATGTATTTTGAATCCTACTAACTCCTTTAGTTTTTTATACTCGGGAGAAAATATGATGTTCACCCATGTGACTATGAATCATTTCATCCATGAGCATGATCTCAAGTTGTATCCATTTGCCTACAAAAGCCTTGAGGCTATCTTTCTTTACATCTGAGTAGCTTTCCATTGTATAAAAATGCCATGTTTTTCTTGTCTGCTCTGCAGCTAATGGGCAAGCTATCCCCACTTCTTTCTTGTTCCCTGTCACAAAGAGCATTGTTCTCTCTCCTTTGATTTTCAGTCTATGAAACCCCTTTTGAGTTAAATGTGTTTCTCATATAAAACATACTGATAGATCCTATCTCCTGATCCACTTGGCCTGTTTCTTTTTATTGGTGAATTGAGGCCATTTACATTAATGGTTATGGCCAACATGTACTGCCTCATCTCTGCCATGCTATTTTCTTGCCATTGACTGCCTACTTTTCCTTTCCATTCAATTGTCTACCCCGCTCAGTGATACCCCTCTGCCACTGTTCCTGGAGCTGTGGTCTTTTTTATCTCTCTCTAGCATGTCCTCTAGTATTCTTTGTAGGGTTGGTTTGGCGGTCATGAATTCCTTTAGTTGTTCTTTGTCATGGAAGTATCTTGTTTCTCCATTAATTTTGAAAGATAGTTTTGCAAGATACATCAATCTGGGTTGGAAGTTATTTTCTTTCAGGACTTGAAATACTTCACTCCAAGCTCTTCTTGACTTGATGGTTTGTTTTGACAAGTCTGTTGTGATTCTAATGGGTTTTCCTTTATACGTGATCTGTTTCTTTTCTCTCACAGCTTTTAATATTCTGTTCTTGTGTTGAATTTCTGGAATCTTGATTATTATTTGTCTGGGTGTAGATTTATTTTGGTTTGACTAGCTGGAGTTCTATATATTTCATTTATCTGAATGTCACTTCTTTTTCCCATGCTTGGGAAGTTTTCTGATATTATTTCTGTAAATAGACTTTTAATGTCATGTGTGTTGACCTCTGCTTTTTTCACTCACACCTTTTATTCTTAAGTTACGTTTCTTTGGGTTGTCTTAAAGCCATTGAATTGTTGCTTCCAGGTTCATTGTTATTTTTAAGACATCTTTCCTTTTGCGATCACAAGCTGCACATCTGTCTTCAAGGTTTGAAAGTCTATCTTCAGTTTCTTTCAAGTGGTTTTGCCAGCTTTCAATGGAGTTTTTAACTTCCTCGATATCTTTTTGAATCTGTTTCATGTATTCTACTAAATCTTTTTTGTATTGTTCATTCAAGGTTTCCCTCATTTTCCAATGCTCCTCCATTTTTTTATCTATGTCTTCTTTAGAGATGTTTAGCAATTCTTTTATTATGTTTTTCATTTCTTTTTTTTACCTGAGTTAGTATTTCTGTTCTGATTTCTTTTATAGCCTCATGAAGTTGTTTCTTTACTTCAGTTGCCATTGCTTCAGAAACTTCAGGTGTGCGACTCCTGATCTCTTCCATGTTTGTATCTCCTGGACTTGCTCTGCTTGGATTGGAGGCTGGAGATTGCCTTGCTTCTTCATCTTGACATATTCCTGGGTTCTTTTGGACAAGTGGGTAATGGGTCCCAGGCACTTCGTGCATGAGCTACAACTTCTCTGAAGCAAGACTGTTGGTTCTTCTAGACAGTGCTGGCCATGGGTATCTGATGGTGGCCACTGAGTGCACAGATGCAGAGCTGTCTGCTGCTGTTCACAGCCTGTGTTGACTCCCTGGTGGCTGGTGGAGTGTGTGGGGGGGCGGGGCTGGCCACCTGAGGACCTGGTCTGGTCACTGGTGGGATCCTCCACTACTGCCTCTGGAGTGTGCACAGGGGCAGGGCCAGCTGCCACCTCCAGACTGAGCTGGCTACCCATAGAGAAACTCTGTGATGGCCACTAGTGATATAGGGGAATGAAACTCCTGAACTACTGTATGTCTGGTATGAGTTCATGTTCTCTAAAATTGAAAAATGAATTTTAGGAACAATGGAGGTTAAGAACAGAAATATTTATTGAGAGAAAGAAAGCTTCTTTCTGAGAGAGACAGAAGGGGTCCTGAGTGGGTTGTCAAAGACTCTGTCTTTTCTAGTGACTTCTGTAGAGTAAAACCATGATGGAGAAAACTGGGAACTCTCAGGGCAGATGGGCATGAGGTGGGCCAGAACTATGGTCAACCAATAAAATTAATTGTTTAGGTAAATTTGACCAAATCAGGAACTAATGGGGAAGTGAGTCACATAGCAAGGGAGCATTGTTATGGATCAATGACTTTCTGTAGGGTACTGGGATGATAATTCCTGGCTTCTCAAAGTGATCCATACCTAATCCCTAACGTTTATACTTCAGGTATGGTTGCATTTGTTTTGCCTTGTTTTGCGATCTGGCCCACAGCAAGAGGTGTGTGTATCTTCCAAGGTCACAAGGCATCTGGTCCACTGTGACAGCTCCTTTGAGGGCCTAGCCCTGTCTGACTGCTTATAATATTTCTAACTAACTTAGCTGCCTGTAACACTAGGATACGCATGGGGGTGGGGCTCAGTCTGAGCAATTTCCATGGGTCTCTGTCCAGCTAAGAGCTGCTGGAGGAAGCCAGCAGCAGTTCTGGTTCTGGGCTTATCCAGCCCAACTCCAAAATAGCTCCTGGCCAATCACTCTCCAGCAGGAGGACTGAGTCCTCTGCACTCACTGCCAGCCAGTGCAGTCTTCCAGGTTCACCACTCCCCTCCACTGCTGCTCTGTCCAATGCTTCCTGTCTTTGCAGAGGCCTCCAGGGTCACCACTTGCCATGTCAGCTTGATTGTGTGTCACCAGATTCCAACAGCTCCTCTCTCAAAGTGGGTCTGGCTCCGGGTGAAGGCACTACCAGCTACTGCCTTCTTCTTCATTTAAGTTTTCCTTTTTTACCCTCTCTGTGGGCTTCAATTCTCACTTTAGATTATTCCTGGGTCCAGGGGACTCACTCCCTAACTTCCTGTCTTCCCCATGATGCTATATTCCAGCATCTGGATTGCATCTCTCAGAAAGGCTGTTTACTCTGCTGCTTACTGTTCTGCCATCTTCTGGAAGCCCCCGCAGTTTGTTCTTAAAAGAGAGGCTAAAGACATCCTCTCAGAATATAAATCCAAAGATGGGACTCCTCTAATTAGAATCCTGCAGTGACTCCATATATTCTGGGTTAAAACCAGATGGCCTAGATGACCTCACATGAGCTGCATGCCCTCCCCAGCCTCTCCCTTCTTCCACTCATTACCTGCTTCACTCCTACCGTGTTTGTCTCCTTGCTTTTCCTCTTCCTGTTCTAGGGCCCTTGCTCCACACTTTTTCAGTACAGGGCCAGATAGCAAGTATTTCAGCTCTGGAGGTACACAGTCTCTGTCACAGTAACTCAACTCTGCAGTTGTGTTGCAAAAGCAGCCAGAGACACAACAAACAAAAATACCTCTGTTTCAGTACAATTTTATTGATGGAAATTAACATTTTGAATTTCACATATCAAAAAGTACTATTCTTCTTTTGATGTCCCCACTACCACCACTTAAAAAATGTAAGAAACAGCTTTAGCTGGTGGGTCACTGTATTTGCCAGCTTTGTGTTACTGTAGAAAATGCCTGATGTAATTAACTTATAAAGAAGGTTTATTTTGGCTCACAGTTTTGGAGGTTTATCCCATGATTGGTTGGTCCTGATGCTTTTGGGCCTGTTGAGATGCAAGGGCCTGAGGTGGAGCAAAATCAATCACAACCAGAAAGAAAAGAGCAAGAGGAAGGATCCAGGGTCCTATGATCCCCTTCAGCACTTCCCCAGTGACCTAAGGACTCCTATTAGCCTACTTCAAAGCATTCTATCATCTCCCAATAATACCAAATTGGGGGTCTGGTTTTTAACACATGGGCCTTTGAGGGCCATTCAGCATGCATATTATAACAGCCACCCAAGAGTGAGTAGCAGGTTGAATCTGGCTCCTAGGCACAGTTTGCTTCTGCCTGTTCTTACTGTTCTGTGTAGAGAACGTTCTTTCTACCAACATCTGCTTTATTGTTCTGTTATCTCTTCCAGCCTTTGGCTGAATCTCACCTCTTGATGAAGCCTGTCCTTTCCTTGTCCTCTCTTCAGTATTCTCCATCCTCCTTTCCCTGTTCTGTGATTTTTCTTTTGCACTGTTTTTCAAGTTTTACCATGTTATATAATTTACTCACTATTCCGTTTATTGGATAACACTGTCTTTCTCTCAATGCCTTCTAGCATGTAAGCCCTGCAAGGTAAGTGATATTATTCTGATTCCTTGTTGTGCAGAGTCCAGAGGCTGGTGCAAATGAGCAGTGTATATTCTTGGGTGTCTGACCAGGGTATGCTGGGTGGCACCATTTCTGACAGGCCACTGGGATGACAACTGTACCCTGTGCTCCTCAGCTACTTGTGTGGACAACTCTTGTGTGGACAACCTCATGGTGAGGTTCAGATATGCAGAACACCTCCAGCACAGGCCTCCAATGTTCTCCTTCTTGGGTGGACAGCAGGATGGGAGACGCACAGAGGTGTTTCTTCTTTACCTGGCCGAGCCTTGTATGAAGGCTGAGAGCCTTGTATGGAGGCTGAGAGCCTTGTATGTGGTGAGAAGCCGGAAGAGGAAAGGCAGAGGCAGGGAGGTCTCTGTACCAGGTGATGAAACCTTCCTAGAGAAGTAAGAGCCTGGAAGAAAGATGGTTATTTCTGGGTGGAGAAATCAGAAATGACTTCTTGGTATTTTGTGACCCTCTTAGTCAGCAATGGCAGAAGTTGGAACAGAAACTCCACAACAGAAATGGGTGGACATCTGTGTGCAAATCATGGCTACATTATTACCAAGGTGAGTACCCTGCTAATTGCAGGAATGATGACTGTTTCACAGATAGCCAAAACACCAGGCCCTGGTAGATGTTGTCAGGCTTATCATTTTGTCCTATAATCTTTAAATAATCTTTTCATGAAGTGCCATCTGAAGGGAAGACCTAATCCATCCTCCTGTGGTAGAAGGGGAATTATCTTTCTGATGGTATAAAATAATCCTTTCAGGTGACATGAAATCAACTCTCAGGCTAAATTCCATTTTTCCCTCCCTTACAGGTGCTATCATTACTGTTAAGAACCGCATTTAAGAAAAATGCAAGAAAGCTGAAGGGGTTGTTCTGAACCTCAGATAGCATTGGTTGGCACCTGATTTTCCTAAATTGACAGTGTGGGTTTCTGCCTGAGGTTGCTGAGGAGTTAGTGCTCCCATGGAAAGGGGAACCTCTACTTCCCAGGTGGGGAACTGTGTGCTGGCCCAATTTCCTAGAGGTTCTGTCCTTTTGGGACTGTGAAAGGTTAGGAGGGAGAGCAGTTAAAACAGCCCAGGTAGAGAGAGCCTTGGAATCAGGGGCATTTCACATGGGGAAGCAGGTGAATCTCCTTCCTAATGTACTCATCTTAGGGAATGTCAGCCCCTTGGTAAGAAAAGGGCATTGAGCTCAGAAACACAGTGTTCAAGTTCTAACTTGGCCACTTACTTACTAATCGTACGGCTTGGGGATCTCCCTTTATTTCTCTTTTGGAATGTGTCAGGTGGGAACAACATTAATAAAGCCCTTTCTCGTCAGGTATGTGTGGGAAAAAGTTTTATGCATAGGCAAGAATGCCTGGGACAGAGTTTAAGATGGAAGAGCTGGTGAAGACAAGTTAGATGAGTACCGGAGGCTCCTGAAACCCCATATCCTCTTCCTGTTATGCCAGGTGAGTTTCTGCTTTATAAAGTTGCCTTTTCAGGACAGACTTATCCTTGACACTACTATTTGCATTGTTTTTCCTGATCATATCCTGCAAACCTGTACCCTACCTTGTAACATGAATAGCCCATCTATTGTGCTCTCTTTGTGCGGGACACCATCTATTTTATCTATTTCTTGAAGCAAGACTTATTGAGAACATACTGTGTGTCAGGTACTATGTGACATAATGGGGACTCAAACAGGAATGTTTGGGTAAGCCCTTATTTGTGGAGATAATTTAATGAACCAGAAGCAGCTTCAATGCCATACAGTAAATCTTAGGATGGACATTTCAGGTGAAAGAAGGCTGGGTGATCAGAAGTAGAACTATTTTTTTTGAGGTTAGAGAGGAGTCACAAGAGCTTCCCAGATGGAGCGAGGAAGCCTGAAGTATCTGGAGCACATAGCAAAGACAGCTCCCAGTAGGGAGGGAGCTGATAGAAGTGTGTATGTTTAGAGTGGGGCAGGGGTTCACAGGAAGGGCATTCCAGGGTCAGGAGGCAATGTGTACAAACCCATGTTGGAGCTGCTGTCCTGATTCTGTATGACTGGGTGGAACGAGAGCTCAGAGAGTGGGAAACGAAATGCTGGGGAGTCAGCAGGAGCCAGAATGCAAAGGTATCATGTGGCCTCAAAGGAGTTAAGCCTTATCCTGTAGCTTCTTTGAAATCCTTCTAAACAGGAGAGTGACAAGATCAGATTTTAGAGAGATAATTCTGCTGGCAGTCTGCGGGCCAGATGGGATGGGGAGTTGGAAACAGGGAGCCCTGCTCTGCAAAGATTGTGATAATCCAGGCAGGGGATGATGAGGGTCTGGGTGAGGGCAGGTGCATGGGAATGAGGATGAAGAGGATTAGAGAGAGATTTAAAGAAGACAATCAGCCTGGAGGCTGATTGAGGGTGAGGGGAAGGAGAGAGGCAATGCACAGACTGGGAGCTGAGGAACACGATGGTACTAGTCAGGGATTGGAGGAGGAGGAAAGGAGGTGGTGGGGGTAGGGGAAGAAAAGAATTCCTTTAGGAATTATCCTTTGATCTGTTGAGTTTGAGGATTTCAGGGAAAATGTGTCCAATTGGAGGTTGAAAATGGCTTTAAAACTTAGGGATGAGATTCATTTATATATCCACAAATGCTTAATAAGTCTCGATGCATCAAGTGACCTTCTAGTGTCTGGACACAGCGGTGAATATGGTGGACAATATCTCCACTCTCCTGGAACATTCTTTCCAATGGGGGAAAAAATGACTAAGCCAGGGAAATGAAACAAAATAAAATAGGATTACATGATAGATAGCTCCTTTAGATAGAGGTTAAGGGAAAGCATTTCTTAAGACATGACATTTGAACCAAGATCTGAATAATGGAAAAAACCAGCTATGTGAAAAACCCACAGGGAAAAGCTTTCTAGGTAGAGGGAACAGCGTATGTGAAGGTTTTGAGATGAGTACAAGCTTGGGATGTTCAAAATTAGAAGAGCAGAGTGTCTAGTGTTTAGTGGGCATAAAGATGGATAGAAGATAGAACATGTGGTTGAAGAAGTGATCAGGGACTAGATCACATTGTAGAATCATACTAGACTGAGCTAAAGAATACAGTAATGCATGACCCTGAAATCAAAGTGACACATAATAAAGAAGTTTATGTGTCACTTACGTTACATATTCCTCTAGGACTCATTCATATCTCCACTTGAGGACTAAGGTAGATGGAATAACTCCTATCTGGGATGATTCTGGTGTTCCTGAAAAGGGAAAAGAGAAAGTGGAAGACCATGCAATGATTTTAAAGCTTCCATATGGAATTAAATGTGCCACTTCCGTTGGCCAGAGAAAATTGCATAGCCAAGTGTGACATCACTGAGGTGGGGATGTGTAAGACTCTTGGAGAGAAGCAGTAGCTACTGAGGTCGGCAATACAATCTGGTGAGACTAGATTTTATTCTAAGTGCTATAGGAAACTGTTAGGAGTTGTTCATTTTTAACAGGAGTATTAATGCTGGCTGTCAAAGTACATTACAAAAGAGATCAAGAATAAAAATAGGAGATAAGAGAATTTGGGTAATCTAGAAAAGTATGTTTTGGATACTGAGCCCATGGACAAGTTCCATTAGGGTAGAGGCTTGAAAGTATTCTCAGGACAGCCTTGTGCAGGGCAAACTGGATGGATGATTTGGCCCTAGTCTGGCCTCCTTGGCTGCTTCATATGTAAGGGGAACTCTTGGATGGTCTTTGGGTGGGAGACTCTATATAAGTGTCTTAGAGAAAGATGTATAAAATAAAAATGAAAAAAGAAAATCACACCTGACGTTTCCTTACTTGGAGACTTTGCAACACCAAATTTTAGGTCTTGATTTTCTCAGTGGCTGTCACAGGTTTTCAACTAAAATTATAAATGTATTACAAGTAGGACCTTTAATTTATACTATTTTAGATCATATCCCTTTCTCCCTAAAGTTTCTAGCACAGTTTGGTGAAAAACAAGTAAACATTTATGTGACTAAATGAGTGAATGAACAAGTGATTTCCCAGGAGGCTCACCCAGAAGTAGAACTGGTGATTCATCTCTTCCCCTCGATGCTATGTCCGTGAAGAACTTCCTCTACATATGGGAATGAAGTAGAAGGGAATTTATTATGCTGTCAGAGAAGAGCAACAATCTAGGTGTTTGGACTCTTTCTGCTGGCTGGGCCATGCATCCCATGGTAAGAGAATTACAACTTGTCCTAGTATACCTTCAGGGGACCAAAATGGGCTCAGGCCATTACCCACAGTGCTGGCCACGGGGAGGTTACCTGTCAAACTGGCTGGAACCCAGAGACATAAACTCCTGGTGAGTCCTTCTGTAACACCCTGGGGCTTTAATGACAGAGTTAATTAATCAAGACACCATTGTCAAAATTAAAGTGATGAGGAAAAGTCAATTAATGATTGAATAGCTTCTGAGGAGACATATTTTAATGAGATTCCCTCCGACTTGAGCTGTGCTTGCCCCTCCTCTTGGTCACTCTCTGTGCACCGCTTGGGGTTAGGAGGAGGGAGGGAACAGGAACCCGTCTCTCTCCTTCATTTTTACTCTTGCGTAGATAAGCAGAAAGAAGGCTCTGCTGTCTGCAATACGCCAGTGCCCCATAAAGCTATTTATCATCCCTCTGAGTTCTTTTCAGCAGGATGTTCATTTCAATTTACAGTCACCTTTTTAGCTCCCCTTTGGCAGGCTTGGCCAGGCTCCTGTGAGAAGATCTGAGCAGAAAGGGGGAGACACAGACAAGGGAGAGAGGCTGGCTGGAGCGGGGCTCTCCAGGGATGTATCTGCCACCTCTCTACCCTCCACAGTCTTTTCTAACTCTATTTGCTTCTATGGGGAGGCAGGAGAGATTATGATGTTTCAGAGACTTTCCAAACCTGTGTCATGGTTAATAAAGGTCTGGCAGGAACAGGAGCGATGATGGCTCAGCAGGTTCTTGGTACTGAGTACCAGGGAAGCGGGGAAGGTGTAGCTACTGATCCAACTGCATGTGTGACACCCCAGCAACCCAGGGACCAAGAAAGAGAAATCAGTGTAATGATCCCTGCTCCTGTACTTGCTAAAAAGGCATAATGATCCCACAGTGACTGTGGACAGTGAGGGCTAGACAAGGAAGCCCCAGAACACTGAGTTGTTAAGGTCAAGGGAAAAGCACAAGAAGTCAAGGTCTGGAGACCCGAGTGGAGCATCAAGTTGGGGGAACACCAACAAGAAGTAAGGCATGGCAGGGGCTTCTGGTCTAGAGCCTTTGATGCCAACTAGCATCAGGGTTATCTCAGGGCTCTGGGGCAGCTCCAGCCTTAAGTGGGATTTCATTTTACCATTTTTCTTTACCACAAAATAACAGATGTTCACTAAAGGAAAGGTAGGCAAGGAAAAATGCCAGCCTTATCTCACTAAGCAGACTAACCACTGCTGTTGTTTTCAGATATTTTCAAAGTGGGTCTATTTATCTTTTACTGGTGATATACTATTTCATTATACACCGTGACTCCCTGGTAGGCATGAACATTTGAGTTATTGAAAAGCCTATTCCATTTGTAATATTCATAAATTAAAGTTTAGTTTAAAATTTTATTTTCTAGAAAAAAGAACTATAGAGTAAAACAGAGTTCCTTTTATATACATGAAAAATAATAACAATTTAGCCATAGATTTCTTATGGAATAAAAACATTTTAAACTAAGGGGAAAATGACTAAAAAGTATAAATGATATGTGAACAGTTGGAGAGAAACAATTTGTTCTTAGAAAAATATAGCCCTGCAAAAAATCACAGAAAAGAAAAACTGGTAATATTATTAAAAGAAAGAATAATAGAAAGTGAAAAGAATAACCCCATAATCCAAGAAAAAATTCTTCCTATAGTTTCTTTCCTTCTAGCATTTTTCATATATTATCACAAGAATTTAAAAAATTATGGCATAATTATGCCATCAGCTCATTATATAGTCCCATACATATAATTTTTAATACTAATATATACTGTACTGTAGAATTTAACATTCCTTCATGTTTTTGTATTTATCAGTGGTTCCTTCCTCTCTGAGGCTGAGTAGTTTTGTCTTGTATGTACATATCCTTTTCTTTATCACTTGTCCTACTGGTGAACATTTGAGTTATTTCAAATTTGGGTTTATTATGAATAAAACTGTAGCAAACATCCATGCACAATTGAAAAAATAGTTTCCATTTTTCGTGACATGCATTTTCTTTCTTTTTTTATTTTTTGATAAATTTCTAGAAGTAGAATTGCTTAGACAGAGGGTAATCTACGTTGATTTTACATGAATATCCAAGATGGTTGTGCACTTTACATGTCAATTAGAAATGTGTGAGAGTTTCAGTTAGTCTACATCCTTCCTAAAATTTGAAATTGCCACTGTTTTAGCCATTCCCATGGAGGGGAAATTATGTTTCATGTATTTTTTTCTCATGATCTATGATTTTGAGTACTTTTTCAACATAGTAACACTTTTGTTTTGTATCTTGAAGTGTATTTTCATATTGAGTTTGTCTTATTATTAAAAATGTATAAGAGCCTATGTTCTGGATATAATTCTTTTATCAGGTATATGGAAAATAGTATTTCCTAGTCTGTGGTTTGTTTGTTCATTTTATTTGTAGTGTCTTTACTGAGTAGAAATGTTTAATTTTTCTGAAGTCTAATATATCAGTTTTTCGATTTTAAGATTAGTCTTCTTTGTATCCTAAGAAATCTTCGCTGCCCTAAAATTAGAGAGATATTTTCTTTGTCTTCTTCTATAGGCTTTATGTTTCTAACTTCTATATTTAGGTTTTAAAATTGATTTTTTTGTGGGGAGTAAGACAGGGATTGAAGTTCTTTTTTCTTTAGGAACAGTCACCTGTATTATAGAACAATTTGTTAAAGGTAATTCTTTCCCTTCCATATTGTCTTAGCAACTTGCTTTAAGATTAAATAACCATATATATATCTGGATCTAGTTTTGAACTTTTTATTCTGTTCAGTTGATCTGTTTGTCTAACTTTATGGCAATACCACATATTACTCTAGGTTTATAATCTTGAAGTAAGGTACGATATTTTCTTCTGATTTAGTTGTCCTTGTCAATATTGTTTGGCTATTCTAAGTAGATACTTCCCATATGTATTTACATATTGTAATAAATTTGCCAATTTCTGTAAAAGCTTGTATCCCACAAGTTTTAATGTGGTATGCTTTCATTATCATTCTGTTTAGTGTTCTGATTAGGATCATTGTGAATTTATCAGTCAATTTTTGGATGAATGAACATTTTAACAATATTGAGTTATTTAATCAATGACATGATGTATCTTTCCATTTAATTAGATCTTTAATTTCTCTTAGCAATGTTTTATAGTTGCAATGTAGCGGTCAGGCCTACCTCTCACTAGGCATGTGATATTTTTGGTGCCATTGTAAATAATATTTTACATTTTACTTACTAATTATATTCTGAGAATATAGAGATACAACTATTTGTATACTGATATTTTATCCTGTAACTTTAATATTATCTATTTCTTGTAATAATTTTGTTGATTTCTTAATGGTTACTATAAACAAATCATATGATCTGTAAATAAAAATGACTTTCCTCTCTTTCCCAATATGTCTTACTTTTCTTTCTTTGTCTTCCTTCATTGCATTAGCTAAGACTTTTCTTTGAAGTAGTGAAATTGGACATTGTTGCTTTTTCTTAATCTTATTTCCTCATTGTTTAGGCGTAGTTGTTAACTTTTTTGACTTTTAACAAATTGAGAAAGAGTTGTTCATGGCGTGAAAAAATCCTTGAGATATTTAAAACGTTTAAAGGATTTTGCATTTTGTCAAATGCCTCTATTGGTCAGTTTTTCTCTTATAGTCTGTTAATTTGTGAATTATATTGGTTATATACCGAATGACTAATAAACCTTGCATGCCTGGGACAAATCTCAGTCATTCACGGTATATTATTTTTTAAATACATTCAAGGGTTTGAGTCCCAAATATTTTGTTAAGGATTGTAGGGTTTATTTGTGAGGGATATTATTCTGTGTTCTTTCATTCATTTATCTCTTTCAGGATTCAGTATCAGGGTTCTGGTGCTTTATTAAATACATGGGAGAGTCCTCCTCTATTTCTAAAAGAGTTTATGTAAGATTGGTATTATAATTTTTTACATTCTTGTCATAATTCACCAATTAAGGTATCTGGAAGTGAACTGTTATTTGGTGTATGCAATTATTATGTATGCAATTGAATTATATATTCAGTTTTTAGAAATAGATTTAAGACTATTCAGATTTTTTATGTTGTGTTGGCTTTGAAAATTTGTGATTTTAAGGAATTTTTGAATTTATTGACAATAAGATATTTTTAATTGTTTATTATTTTCCATTTAATATTTGAATGAACTCCAGTGACAGCACTTTTTTCTTTTTTTTGTCGCACCAGGAATTGAACTCACAACTTTGCGCCTGCCAGATGGGCACTTACACCACTGTATTGGATGATATGCTGTGTACCCCCAAGTCCTCATACTTTTGATGGGGCTGCTTGTGTTCAGTTTGTTGTCTAGTGCTGGGATTAGCAATGTGAACACTGCCCATGCCCAGGGGTGGAGCTGAGATACAGTGTAAGGGAAGGCGGGTCTTCCTCTTTCGCTTGCTGTTCTGCTTCCGCTTCCTTCCTGTGTCTCTCTCTCTCTCGCCAGTGCGCCTTGTGGCTTGCAGCCGCCATGAACTGTAGCCCCGCCACCCCATGCTGACTTGGAGCCAACTAATGGACTGAAACTCCTGAGAAACTGTAAGAATAAATCTTTCCTTCCCTAATTTTGGGCATCAGGTATTTTGTCTCTGCAACTAGCGAAAAGTAACCGAGACAGTCACTGAACCAAACTCCCAGCCTTAGTTTTTTGAAACAGGGTTGCACTATGTAGCTCAGGCTCACAAAGCTCCACTTATCTCAGCCTCCCGAGTGCTGGGATTAAAGGCGAGCACTACCATGCCCAGTTGACAGCACTTTTTTCATACTTAGCATTTTGCATTCTTTTTTTTACATCTTGATCAGATTTACTACAAGTTTATTAATTTAATTTTTTCAGAGTTTAATTATGATTGCTAATTTTGTTTGTTCATTTACTCATTTTTAAAAATTTTCACTCATTATTTTCTCTTACCTAGTTTGGATATTGTCTTAGTTACCTTTCCCTCGTTACTGGCACAGAATACCTGATGCTCAAAATTAGGGAAGGGAAGGTTTATTTCTTACAGTTCTTGGAATTTTCAGTCAATACTCAGCAGGCTGCAACGCAGGGTGATATGGCGGGGCAGCCATTCATGGTCACCACAAACGGCAAAGCGAAAGCAAAGGAGAGCTAAAGACATGCCGTCTTCCCGTCCTTACACTGTATGCCAGCTCCACCCCTGGGTGAGTACAGCACTCACACCACCAATCCTAGCATCAGACAACAAACCAGTCACGAATGCTAAACTCAGCTGAGTCCATGATTACCTGAGGCTTGAGCGGAGGCCCATCTGAACACACTATAACAGATACGTTTTGTTCTCTCAATCTTTTTTAATGTGAAAGCTTAGGTAATTGACTTTATATTCTACTTTCTTTTAATATAAGTATTGAAAGCTATACATTTCCATTTAAACATTGTTTTAACTGGATCCTACAAATTATGTTTTCATTATTGTTCAGTTCATTATATTTCTAATTTTCTTTGTGAGATCTCTTATCTGTCTGTGACTTTTTAAAGACTATGTTAACTTCTAAAATATTCAGAGATCTTCTAAATATTCTAGTATGTCTCAGTCTGTTTTGTGCTGCTGTAACAGAAGACCTGATACTGGGTAATTTATAATAAACAGAAATTTATTGGTTCAGAGTTCTGGAGGCTGGGAAGTCTAAGATCAACGTGCTGGCAATAGCCTTCTTGTGTCAACACATGATAAAAAGTGAGAAGAAAGAGAGGGACAAATTTGTTCCATTATTATGTCTGTAAGCATTCGTATTTGCTATGTTGTACTGTTGAATTAAAACTTTTATCATTACAAAATATCCTATTTTATTTCAGTAATACTTTTTATCTTGAGACTTTTTGCTGCTCTTGATAGAGCCATCTTATGTTCAGCATTTGCATGGTATATTATTTCCACTTTTTTTATTTGTAACCAACCTGTGTCTTTATGTTTAAAGTATCTTTCCTTTTGTAGTTCAACATTTTCTGCATTTAAATTAGAGCAATTAGCTCATTTACATTTAGTTTAATTATTGTTACAATTGAGTTTAGGTCTACCATCTCAATATTTGTTTTCTACTTATCCCATCTATGTGTTTTTCCTCAGTCACTTCTTTTCTGCGTTCCTTTGGGTGAACTGAGTATTCTAAGATGACATTTTATGTACTCTATTGTCTTTTTAAACTACCTACTTCTTTATTTATTTATTTATTTATTTATTCATTTTTTTTTTGCAGCACTGGGGATTGAACTCACAACCTCGCGCCTGCCAGGGCAGGCGCTTAAGGCACTGAGCCAAACTCCCGGCTAAACTACCTACTTCTATAAGGTAATGTTTCTCTGTAAATCTAGAGACATTTCTTTTGAGTCATTTGATGATCATATATGCTTTCAAGCCACAACTACTTTGTGAACAATGTAAGAACGATACACCAGTCTCATTGCATCTGCTCGTTCCTACTCCCTATGTTTCTTACCTCATGACCTTTTCCTGTTACATATGCTTTAACCCCTAGAATGCATTGTTGAAATGGTTGTTCTAAACAGTGGTCTTTTAAACAATACACCTTTTGATTTTTTTTCTTTTTTTTTTATTTAAGCGAAGAATAACAAAACAAAACAAAACAAAATACAAAAAAAAAAGATGACATATATAGTAAAAACAGCAAGCAAAAGAGACAAACAAACGACTAGAGTAAATACACAACATTGCAGGTTTACAAAACCGGAAGATAGAAGCTTGACAATGGTTGCAATATTGCGCGTTATCTTTAAAATGGTTTCTTACATCAACAGACATAGACATGCAAGATTGATCCAATCATATGAGCATTAATTGTTCCCTCTCAATAACGAATACACTCAGCAGTGTTCTTTTCAGTTATCTTACATATACATATATACAGGTCCATATTTTTCCTCTTCCCTTCTCTCCTTCCGCCCATTCCCTTCCCGATTATCTTTGCTCTTTGAGCTATTTTTTACCCTTACATAGTATTTATTATAGATTTTGAATCATATATACTTTTCCATTTCTTACACTAGGGAGACAATACGGTATTTACACATGTGGGTTTGATTTATCTCGCTTATGAGTATGGTCTCAAGTTGTGACCATTTACTTATAAAAGTCTCAGTACAATCTTTCTTAATAGCTGAGTAGTACTCCATTGTACAAAAATACCACATCTTTTTTATCCATTCTTTGATTGATGGGCACTTGGGTTGTTTCCAAGATCTGGCTATTATAAATTGGGTTGCTATAAACATGGGTGCACAGATATCACTGTGATATGATGTTTTCAATTCTTCTGGGAAAATGCCCAGAAGAGGGATAGCTGGGTTGAATGGGATCTCTAATCCTAACTTCTTGAGGAATCTCCACACTGACTTCCACAGTGGCTGCACCAGTCTACACTCCCACCGACAGTGGAGAAGAGTTCCTTTTTCCCCACAGCCCCTCCAGCATTTGTTGTTGGTTGATTTTTTAATCTTGGCCATTC
>RJWM01021501.1:0-34822 GCA_004363535.1 Dasyprocta punctata
ATCCAAAACCAAGCCATTGCTAGCCAGTAATTGTCTGCCCAATGACTGACTCTTTAAGTTTTACGAAGCAGAAAAAACAGTATCATCAAATATTTAGTGGTTTTCTAAGTAATTATGGTCTTTAGGAAATTCTAGGATTTGTCACCCTCATTGACATTCACCACATGCACGGGTTCTAACCTCCTTCTGCTTCCAATTGGGATTTGCAGACTGGGGCTGCCCAAGGCCCGCAGGTCTCTGATCTCTTACCTCCCTAGATCAGGGTTACCAATTTATCCAGGCCTCTGAGGGCTGGGATGGAGGCTTCTTCATCAGCCTCCCTCATTCACAGGCCTCTCTCTCTGCAGCCCCTCCTACACCAAACCCTTTTCTTGCTACGCTCTTATCTTTTGGGTCCCCTGGACTGTTCAGAAACAGAGGAGTGACACCTCCAAACCTGAAAAGGGAAAGAAGCTGCACAAAACAGCAAGAAGGAAATCATCCCAGAGCTTCTTCTCTGACCTTCCAGAACAAGTTCAGTCTGCCAGGGCCAGACTCCCCACTGCAAGCAGCCAATCCATGGTTATACAAGCCCTGCTTGCTAGGCAAGTGGTAGGCAGCTAGGTCCCCGCCCTCTGTCAGCAGCCAATCCCATAGCGGGTTCCCCAGCACTGGAATCACCACATCTGAGGCTTATAAATCAGATGTAGCAGGGAGCTCTACTCTGGCTGCCCAGATCAAGTGGAGCATAGCACTTTATGGAAGCATGATGAGCATCTGCTGCCCTGAGGTCCTCCATGGGGTCAAGTTCAGGGTGACCAAATGGAGCTCAAGCTGTAGGGTGTGCTGACAAACAGGTTTGTGCCATCAGGGCCCAGGGCGTCAGAGCAGAGATTTGGGGCTGGCCCTGTGTGGAAGCCCATGAGGAGCAGCAAGACTGAGGATGGAGTGGGAGCGCTAGGGGGCTATAAAGAAATCTTCTCATGAGTGAATTTTTCCACTCTCAACCAGCAAGGGCTTAAATATGTGAGGAGTGTTAAGTCTGCTCTGAAAGCAGGGCTGGCTAAGTGGCCAGAGGGTCTTAATCCCAACTGCCTCCCATTTTTGCACAGCTAACAGCTAAGTGTGGTTTTCACACATGAAGTGGTTTAAAAATCAAAGTAAGAATGATATTTCTTGACATATGAAAGTTACATGAAGCTCAAATTTCAGAGCACTAAGTCGAGTTCGCTGGGACAGGGCCACACTATCAGTGTCTGTGTTGCTGGGGCGTGGGTCCTTGTACTTTACAACAGTAGGATTAAGCTGAAGCCAAGATCTCATGAACCACAAAACCCAGATGATCTATCTATGGGAACTGTGGGGGGGAAGTTTTCTGAAAACAATCTGGAGCCACTAAAGTTTCCCCACCTTAGAATGGGGAGGGATGAAACAATGACATGGTGTGTGGTGCAGCAGAGAATGACTCTCCATCCTCTCCCAAGAAGAAAAATCAAGAGAAGAAGCAGACTTGGAGTGGAAGGGGCAGGGATTCCAAGTCTCTCCATTTGTCCTGTGAGAAGTTCACTGTGGCTCTGAGGGATTCTTTCTTTAATTCACTACATTACTGTGAAGTTCATATGTCTGTCTCCTGTTTTGCTTCAGGATTATGACCAAAACCCATAGTTTTTACGTGTATTCCGTATCTGTGGAAACTTTCAGATGGATAAAAAGGTTGCTGGCTGTTCTTTCAGTGTAATGGATGATGTGAAGTGCTTTGGGGTCATCTGATTTTGCAGAGATCTGTGTCTTTGGCTGAACTATTTTACAACTCAGTAAAGACAAGTGACATATGAAAGGCTCTTGGTGATTGGGTATGATTCTTACATAAAAATGGACTTGAAATTTTGTCCATAGGTATATAATTGATTTCTACCCTATTCAAAAGATAATGCCAAACATTACATCGTTGTTCTATAAGATACAATTTTGCCTCTAGTAGCAAATTCATTTCAGTATTTCTGATAGTACTTATATATCTTCCATAGCTTCTCATTGGACCTGGTTTTCATTTTACTGGTTCTTTCATTAATTAATGAGTTAAAATCTTTCAAATGTTTATTTTATATTTATAGGAACACCTATTATTTATGGCTTTTAAAATATCAGTGAGGCAGAAGGATCAGAAGTGTGAATCCAACCAGAACAATATTGTGACCCAGCAAGACCCTGTCTCAAAATTAAAACATAAGAAAGAATTGGAGATGTATAAAGGCCCTGGGTTTAATTCTCAGTCTTGATTAAATAAATAAATACCTCTGTGGGACACCCAAGATCTCAGATTACTGTCAGAAAATATGACTCTAAATATGTCAAGCAGTGAATGTGATCAGACTAGAAAGGAAGGAGACTTTCTGGTGTGGCCACAACCCAGGCACAGGTCTTGGGAAACACCTCTCATCTCTCCAAGAACACAGCAAATGATACCACAGGACAGCACAGGTTAGTGTCATCTCTGTTATAGTTCCAGATGAAAAGTTTAAAATTCAAAAACCCTGAGTCCCACCATCCTCTTAACTCATCTCACATTTGGAATATTGAACAGTATTTTGCTTAAAGCATAACATCTCTGGGAACCAGTGAAAACCTCACATAAAACATGAATGCTTATTTGTTTTCATCAATGCTGAATATATGAAGTGTTTCTTAAACTAGAAAATGGAGTATAAGGGTGTATACGAAAGTGTTTTTATGAACATAACACTTTTCCCTGCCCCCCTCCTAGGTGGTTATTGTCCCTTCCCCTTCTTGACAAGTGGAAAGGCACAATGAAACAAGACTTACTCTACACCGGTAAATGTGCAACCCACACATATACAAAATCCGGCTCCATGGCCAGGGCTAGCCCCACTGTCTGCCCTCAGGAATTCTGACAAGCCACGGGTCTGAAAATTTCACTTAGAATTCAATGCAGTGACAGCCTAGCAGTGAGCACCAAACATGCTGTGGGCTGAGTTTCAGAGTTAGGCTGGCAGTAGGGTGGAGGGTGTGTGGGACCAACAGGTGTCAGACTCACTTCAGCACAGGTGCCATAGGTTTGCTACTACTGTTTTAAAGGGCCAAGATGCTGGGCACTTGAGCTCAAATCACATCCAGGCACTGGTAGGATTTCCCAGTGTTTCTTAGTCACTCAGTTCAATAGTGAAGAATGATTTCTAACAACCCTCCATTGTAGCTTTTGATAACGAAGCCAGAATTGCTAAGAAAGCAGCTTCAGTGTATTGATTCATGATGGAATATTTCAAAAACTAGCAGTCCCTAACGTGCAGTTTAGAGTTAACTTACACAGACATTGCAATTTTATGCTTATGCATTTTAAAGCTAATTACTACACAGGTAATAGTCTGTTTCCTTCTCAGGAGGTGAAGGGGCACTCTGACATCAGAGTACATGGGTGTTAAGACTTCGCGGGAGAAGTGGTTGTTGTTAGAGTCACACAGAAATCACCCTGCTAGGGCTGTAGCAAAGAGAAGAACACCCCTCCCTACATGGGCCAAGAGGCCATAGTTCCCCCTTTATGGACAGAGACTCAAGCCTTGATCAGCCCCTGGGCTTTGTCCTGTGGGCAGTGAGGGTCCAGCCTATCCTCTGCCCTGGAAAAGTTCTCAGCTGCATGATGATCTTGACCACAGCTGGGTTCCCAGTGAGCTCTGTGGTAGCCTTCCAGGAACCCACAAAGTGGATGTGATTCTCTGTGGGGTTGTCCACTCGAACACAATGGCCTCCTTCTCAGTGCCCTCTAGGAGTTCCTGGCTCTCACTAGAGGACAGTCAAGCAGACACTCTGTTTCCTGTGGAGCAGCCTGGACACAGAAAAGCCAGATAGGGATGTGAGCCTACCCTCACCAAAGTTTAGGAAGAGGGACACTTGGGACTGCCTGCTGCTGCACCTTGGGATGGAAAGAAGTTACAAGGGAGTAACCCAAAAGAAACAGTGAAGCTCAGCTTTGGATTTCACAGAAGATGCAGGAGGAGCAAGGGGCCAGGAGTCAGGTGAACGTCTGGCACATGGGTGGCCTGGGACTCCCTCTCCCATCAGCTCTCATGCACTGACCATGTCTGCTTTACAGGAAACAAATCCAGTGGCCCGCAGCAGATGCTTGCCTTGCACCGACCTGCATAAATATTCTCAAATCAGCATGCCTCTCCTGGAGAGGCACAAGCAGCTCCTCCTTTCATGTAAAAAGGAAAACTGAGCAGAGCCCAGTTGAACAGTCCAGGAAAATCTCCCCAGTTTCCTCCACATACATGCAGGTTCTGGGGAAATGGGACATCTCGGGTGTCATTCTTTTACCTCAGTGCCAGGCCAAGTATGCAGACATGTTCAGGAGATAGTCACTGGATGACTTTTTCGAATTGAACAAATGAGGAATAAAGCTCAGAGTTGGTAATTTGCTGGAGATTACAGTTATCAAGTGAAAGAACTAGGATTTGCACGGAAATTGCAAAGCTCCTGTTCTTCTCAACTGCATAAGGGTCTCTTCAGGGAGGAGTAAACCCATGTGAAGAAAACATGTAGCTTCTTAATTGGGAGATTATTCTGCCTACAACATAATCACTACCAAAGTACAGGCTTCAAAGTCTTAACTTGAACTTGTGGTCAGGATGGGACCTGAGTATACACTCTTATTACCACCTCTGCTGCAAACATATGCCAGTTGCAGCTAAAAACATAAAAGTTATAGCCTGGTGCCCATAAAAGAGAAAAATAAAAGAAACAGTATTGTGAGCAGGCTGAAGCCATAGGCCTACTGAATCCCAGTCTGGATACCGTGAAGAAACCAAAACTGTCCATTTTCTGCTTTGCTTTTTAAAATAAAAAAAAAATTTTTTAAAAAAGATGGGGACCTGTTATGGCTTGTATCTAGATGTCACCCCAAAGCCTCATGCACACATTGGTAGGGGTTTTGGTGCTGGCTGAATCTAGGGTGTGTGATCTAGGTTAGGTTTAAAGGTGTGTGGCATTGAGTCCATTGATTGATTTAGCATAGTTCTGGGTATCAATAATGGAAAGACTCACACTGGATGTGGGCAGCACCACCCAAAAGACTTGTAGCCTGGATGAAATATAAAGGGAGGCCTGCTGCTGCTGCTGCTGCTGCTGCTGCTGCTGCTGCTGCTGCTTCCTGCCTACCTTGCTGGGGACTGCTTCTTTTCTGCCATGTCCTTGTGCTATGCCACCCTGTTTTAGAACCAGCCAACTATGAATTGAAACCTCTATAAACTGAATGAAGTAAATCTTTTCCCCTCTGACTTGTGAGTGTCAGGTATTTTTTCCCAGCAATGAGAAAAGTGACTAAGACAGGACCCCTAAACAGCTCATCATTCAAATCCCACCCCACCCCTACTCATGAAGCTGCTGACCTTCATGTGGGCCTTCAGAAATTACAACCCCCCACTCCAGAGCCATAGTCAAGAAAGCCTTCTCTGCCTACATCTATGAGAAATCTCTTACCCTAAAGGGGCAGGAACCTGGCACCATTATCTGGAGGTGGCCTCACTTTAGGCACAAGGCAGTAAGGCAACTGTAAAGCTACTAGAAAGAGATATGGAAGAGAGAAGGAAGGTAAGAAAGAAATGCATAACAGTAACAAAGATAGACCAAGGTAAGAACACAGCTCATCTAACTAAATATAGCCCTCCTCACCCCCCAGAAAGAAATTTCAGGTCAAAGAAATTTGATGTTAAGATGTTGAGAAGCATGGTTCAGATTTCTGTTCTGGCAGGAATCCTGGTCCTCCCAGTTCAAACCTTAGAGTAAATGCACTGAACTTTATAGTAAATGCATGGCCAGATGCACCATAGCAATAACTGGACAGACCCTAAAGTTGAAATGAAGCCAGGGCTGCTGGCTGTGCCCCTAAGAGTATGAGACAGACCTCAGGGACATACTGACCCTGGAACAGCCTCGAGGCCTTGGGAAAAGAAGACAATGCCCAACTCCTGCTTAGCAGGAAAAATAGGGGGAGACCAGTGTCCCTGAGAATTTCTGTCAGCTAAGCCCTCGATGTAAGAGAAAACAAGAAGTAAATCCAGCAAACAGGAGACAAAAAGAAAACCTGCCAGTCTCAGCCCTGCTCTATGAACTTCCCCACTCTGGAGGTTGTGGCAGTGTGTGGGTCCTTGGACAGGACTGTTCAGACACCCATGCTGCCCCCAAAACCTCAGGATAAACTCTAGAGTAATTCTAGATGTAGACTCCTCCCACTACTTGCAAAAGGAAAGGCAAACAGATAAGAGGAGAAAAGGAAAAAGAGGAAGAGCAGAAAGAAGAGGAGAAAAGAGAAGTGAAGGGGGAAGAGGAGTAGAAGGAAAAGAAAGAGGGGTGAGGAGGAGAGAAGAGGAGGATGAAGAAGGAAGAGAAGAGAACAAGGAAGAGGAGAGCCGGGCATGGTGGTGCACTCCTCTAATGCCAGCACTAGGGAGGCTGAGTCAGGGGGATTGTTGCAAGTTCAAGACCAGTCTAGGCTACAAAGTGAGCCCAAGACCAGCCTGAACTGCATAGCAAGACCCTGTCTCAAACACACACACACACACACACATACACACACACACACACACAAAGAGAAAAAGGAAAGGACAAGGAGCAAGAAAATATGAAGACCTCTCTGAAGAAACATAACTTTAGCCTGGTTTATTCTGAAAGAATCCCCAGCTCACAGGAAGAAAAAATCCTCAAACAATGCACATGAGGAATAAAGGTACTATGAGTGATTAGGGAAGAAAAGAGCAAAAATAGACTCAGTAAGACTTAAGATATTAGAAACATCAGACTTGTACTATTAAATTATTAACATTTTTTAAAAATTCAAAGGAAGCTTAAATGTATTAACAAGGAACAAAATGGTTTGGAAAATAATAAAATTTCTTATAAAATATGAACAAAATTTGAGAGAAACTGGGTGAGGTAAGTCAGAAGGTATCTGGAATACAGTCCAGAGAAGTGCAGAGATGGGAAACATGAAAGTGGAAGGAAATATTAAGTCACAGAAGAAAATATAAGCTGGTCTAACAAACATCAATTGGGATTCTAATAGGAAGCCCCGAGAAAGGTGGGAAGGAAGAAATGTTTGAAAAAAAAAGCAGTTGTAATTTTCCAAAATATTCCTGCATCCCAAGCAGGATAAATAATATAAAATTCACACCTCAGTGCACCACTGTGAAACTGAAAAGATCAAAGACAACGGAAAAAAGTTGAAAGCATCCAGAACTGGCATGGGGAGAATGTGGGATGAGGACTGCTCACAAAAGAAAACCAGATTCTCTCGCTGTAAGTCAGTGCCATTCACAGACTGCGGTGGGAGAGAACCAGGCCTCACCCTCACTGGGAGGTGATCCCCGCCTGGAAACCAGTACTATGTGAAGCTGGGACAGCCACACCCAAGCCACTCTCTGTGAGTCAGCGCCATCCACGGACTGCGGAGGGAGAGAACCTCGCCAAGAAGCAATCCCAGCAAGAAAATCATATCATTTTCATTGGGTTGGGTTTTATTCTCTTTTGTTTTGTTTGATTATGTTAAATCTGATGGCATGAGCAGCTATTTGAAAGATAGCAAGACGTATTATGGTAGCCATTTTGGATTTACTATTGGCTCATTTTGAAGTCTTTTATTGCATTCATTGTTTTGTTTTTATTGTTTCTATTCTATTCTGTTCTGTTCAAATTTTACTATGTCTGAAGGTATCTGCAGCTATTCTGAAGACAACAAAAGGCGTTACGGTAACCATTGTTGATTTTGTAAGGTCTTGAAGTCCTGTATCACTTATACTGGTTTATTTTGATTGGTTTTATTCTGCTTTATTTTCCTTTGTTTTATCCTCTTTAAAATAAAAAAAAGAAAAGAAAAAGAAAACCAGATTAACTCCTGGCCCCTCCACTGTATTGTTAAAAGTTACTTAAGCAAAGTTCTTAGAACAAACAACTTTCAGTGTAGAATTCTATACTAATTCTAGGAATCTCTAGAATGAAGATGAAATGAAGATAAAACTATGTTTGTCTCATGTGCATTACCTTTTGCTGCAAAACACCTCACACCAAAACTCAACTACTGAAACCCTCTTGATACTAGAGTTTGTCGAGCTGTGTCCTGAGCTGGCCAGGCTGGCTTATGCTGGCTCCTTCCTGCTCCACTGCTGGGGGATCCGGATAGCTTCTCTTCCATGTCTGCTCTTTGGCTGGATACCTCATCTTTCCTCTTTGGGATCTTTTTTCGTATAGAGCCCTATGCAGGCTTATTCATAAGGTGGTCTTAGGGTATAAAACACTGTAAGAGACCAAGTCCCACAGGCTGGTGTTTGACAAGCATCTGCTGTGTCACATTTCCAAACAGCTCTAAAGTATGGAGAAACAGACTTAGAAGGGAAAGAATTTATGATGTTTTTGCAATCTGTTAAACAGCAGGAGACCCTAAGAAAAAGAAATCCTAATGGATGCAGTGTAGGCAAAAGGCAGGGAGCTCAGATGGAAGGTCTGGATGCAAGAAGATGAGACAAGAGGGTGGTAGGTCCATGGTAATTGAAACAGGCCTGTACTGTGTGGGAAACTAATGCCTCTTGGTGGCAGTGAGTGTGGAATAATGCTGGACAAGAATGCATGAGGTCTAGAGTGGTTGGTCAGGATTCAAGCACAAGAAGATTGTAGTTATCCCAAAGGGAAAATAGAAGCATAGATGATTAACCCTGGAAAGTGGTGCACAATACACATGTTAAAACACCTGGGGTACCTGCAAACAACACTCATATCATGTCTACCTTCCATATGATTGTAGAAAGCCTTTACTCCCCATGACTCATGGTGAGTGATGTGCACCTTCAATACAGAATGGCTGTGAGGACTGCCCTGAAGAGAAAAGGGACTTGCATCTGGGCCAGCATAAGTTCAAGTACAATAAATGATGAAAGGAGGAGAATTTCTCTATAAAAAAATTCTTAAATAAGTTTTTAAATAGACCAAAAAGAACACAAGACCATCCATCAGAACATAACCTTAGAGAACTGTTCAAGAAACCATAAAACCTGTATCTTACCTGTTTTTCACATTTTAATATCCCCAATATATATATCTTTCCCTGAGCAACATGACACTGTTTAATTGGCAGCACTTTCTTCCTTTCTCACAGCAGAGAAGCAGATGGTGCATCTTACAGCCAATAGAACGTGGAGTAAATGAAAAGGAGCAAACATTCCTGATGAGCAAGAAGCACCGGGTACAAAAGCAGCCAAGGAACAGTCACAAGGGAAATCCCCACCTCTCTTCTCTCCCTTATTGTACCTAGTCAGCAGAATCTAACAGGGAGATGCTGGCATCAAAAGCCAGACGTTCTCTACAAAGTCCAGCTCCAGCCTCCCAGAGCAGCACACTCAAGGGCAGGTTACTAGCATGATCATGAGAGGTAAGTAACCATATCCCTTAATTAAAAGCATAGGAAGGAACTTTTAAATAGAGTGAGCAGAAACAAAGTAGGAAGAGGTAGGTGTGGAAAAGTTCAGTTATATGTCTCAGAGAAAAAAGTACAGTCACTGAAATAAAGAAATAATGCCACCAATATATTCCCCCAGATCCTTCTAGCCATCCATGGTACCCCAACCTGAGGGTAGCCTTCCACCAAAGAGATAAGCCTCGAATGCTTTCTGGAGTTGATGACATAAAAATAGGTGGAGGAGTTGAGGGAACATGGAAAGTGTCAACTATGCTACCAAAGAGCAAGACAGACCACCAAAACAGAAAATTGCTAGGATGGGCTGCCGACCTCCAACAGCAGTAGTAGTTGCTGAGAATTCTTAGTCCCATCTATCCTGCTGTCCAGGAATTATGAACACAGAGAATTTCCATTACAGACCCTCATCAAGAGAATTACTAAAGGATGTACTTCAACAAGAAGAAATGGCAACCGTAGGAAAAGAAAGCATTTTTTTAATGAAAAAGTAAAATAAAAGCTCCAAGTCAACAATCATAAGATTAGGGGAGCATGGTTTTGTGGTCAGAAGTAAGAAGTAAACAGCAACTGTGTTAGTGAGCTTTCTGAATCAATCAACTTATGAAGAGAAAAGGTTTACTTTTTCATTATTTAAATGGAAAAGCACATATATTTTGCTGCATATTATTATTGATCTCATAATAAACTCCTGTTTTGCTTTATCAGGTCCTATCAGACCTATTCATCAATAATGCGTTGTCTTTTTTAAAGTTTAAATTTCAATATTATAAAGTGGTCATCTAAAAATTAGTCATTTCATTCCATCTGATTTAATCCTAATTCCCTCCAAAGTCCTCTAGATTGAACCTCATTTTCAGCACTTCAAATGGAAAAAGCAAACCCACTCCATAAATTAGAGGTTCCCCCTCTTGGTCCTACCTCTGCCATTCCCAATGCCCTACTCTCTCAAAAGTCTTCAGGTTTGTGGTCAAACAAAACAACAAATGCAACTGTATCCAGCAGCTGTTTCATCTGCCATGTGTTAATTTATCTTTGGAAACTGTGCATTGGCCCCCTATTGCCTGTGTGACCACTTCACAGAGTACCTCAGTTCTTTGGCAAGTCAGAGGTGACCAGGATCTATCCATACTTTATCCTAGCAGTTATGTTCATCTTGGTTTTGGGTAAATACAAGAAACTACAATGATATCCAAGGCAGATGTTCAGAAAGGCAATATTTGATATCAAAATCATCATTTTAGAAGAACTCATTTTGGTTCTTCCTTAAGAAAAGCATTACAGGGAGAGATAGCCACCTCACAGGTAACAGCAAAGGTAAGAGCCCAAATTGTACATCTGAGCAGAGCAGGTACCTTGAGGTGGGAGCTAAAGAGAAACTCTGATACTAGAAAGAAATGAAAAGAGAGTGTGGGGCACAATTCTAATGTAATAACACACTTAAAAAATAGCAAACTTACAGGTATTTCATGATACAAATTAGAGATCTCTGACCAAGTTTCTGCTGATTCTTTTGAATTCAATTGACTTGACAGTGCCTAAAGCCTAACTACATACCTCTGATAACCACTGACTTAGAGTAATTTTTTTTTTGTTTTATTGGGGTTTTTTTGTGGCACCGGGGATTGAACTCACAACCTCATGCCTGTCAGGCAGGTGCTTAAGCTGCTGAACCAAACTCCCAGCCCTAATTTTTTGAGACAGGGTCACACTATGTCATTCAGGCCAGCCTTGCTCACACTGTAGCCCAAGCTGGCCTCAAACTCACAATGCTCCTCCTACCTCAGTCTCCTGAGTGCTGTAATTAAAGGCATGTGCCACCACGCCAAGCTAGAGTAATTTTCTATACCTTGAGACACACTGAACTAATCAAGGACACTTTTAACTATGCTTGCCCTGTAAAGGTTCCCTCCCCTTGTTAATGGAATGCTTCCATATTATGATAAATAATTCCTTTGTTTCAACAAACCTGGGAGACTTCTAGGAAGATGGCAGAGTGGTAAACAGCAGAGAAAACAGGTTTTCTGTGAGTCACCATCCCAACACTGGAATATAGCATCATGAGGAAGACAAGAAGGGAGGAAGTGGGTCCCCTGGACCCAGGGAGAATCTGAAATGTGAATTGGAGTCTACAGACAGCGTGAAAAGAAAAACTTCAACAAAGAAGAAGGTGGTAGTGAGCGGTACCTTTGCCCTGAAATGGGACTCATAGTGTGAGAGGTGCTGTTCAAAGTTGGGGACACAAGGTCATGGTGATAGTGATGGCTGGCAACCCTGGAGGCCTCTGCCAAGAGACACAGCAGTAGAGGGAGCAGCAGAAGTGGAGGACTGCACTGGCTGGTGGTGAGTGTAAAGGATTTAGTCCTCCCACAGGGAGAGAGCAATTAGCCAAGAGCCATTCTGGAGACAGGCAGTTGAGTTCAAAACCCAGAACTGCTACCAGTTTTGTCTAGTGGCTCCCAGCTGAGCACAGACCCATGGAAGTTTCTTGGACTGTAGCAAGCCCAGTGAGTCTGGTCTCAGGGCAGTCCTGCTGAGATTATCCACTACCACACCAGAAAGCAACTGCTGACTTGCTGGAATAGATTGGCATGATTCAGGACTCTGTCCCCACGGGTTGTTTACTAGTAAAACCAGAGAGAATCTTTAAAGTGGACTATTTCTTTTTCTTTCTTTCTTTCTTTTTCTCTTTCTCCTTCATTGTTTTTATATGTGTGTGAAAGTGGTTCCTAACCTCTTTGTGAGTGTGGTTCTGTTCTGTTCTTCCTTTTAACTCTTCCAGCTGTCTTTTCTTTCAGTCTTCTGCACCAGTTTTCCAAAGTTGGCATGATACCCCTTTGTCCTCCAATCTTACTTCTAATCTCTTTCTCTTCTTCCACTTCACTACTTTCTCCTTAATCCATTTTAAATTTTAACCCCTGAAGGCAACATTGACACATTATGGACTTATATATTGCATATAATTATCTAGTTTGTCTTACACTTTGTTATACAATCACAAATCTAGTTCATATGGTAAAAAGTTGCAAACTAAGGATTCACTCAGTTTGTTGTTCTCTAAAAGCTGTGTTTGATGTTATTGGAAACACTAGCCAAAATTGATGTAATTGTTTTAAACAGCTGTTGGTGCTGGTATTCCATGACTGAGATTAACTAAGGATCACAGAAAATACAGTGGCACAGTGCCAAAGAACAGGAGACTGACCAGGCTAAACAATTGCCAACTTCTCATCTCCAGCAAACTGAAGAGGTAAGAGCATCATTTGGAAACAGAAGAGATCTACAACAGCAAAGGCAATCCTGGGTAACAAAGGTAAGGAAAGAGGCATCAGTCCCTGACTTGAAATTATACTACAAAGCTACTCTGCTAAAATCAGCATGGTACTGGCCAAAAAACCAACCTGTGGATCAGTGGAACAGATTGGAAGATGCAGACACAACTAAAAACACATTTAACCATCTTATCTTTGACAAGGGGGCCAAACATGTTCATCGCAAGAAAGATAGTCTCTTTAATAAATGGTGCTGGCAAAACTGGCTTTCCACATGCTGAAGAGAAAGACTAGACCCCTGTCTATCACCATGCAATAAACAAGTCAAAATGGGTCAAAGATCTAAATGTTAAAACAGAAACACTAAATCTCCTGGAAGAAAATGTAGGTAGAAATCTTGAAGACCTAGGGGTAGGCAAAAAGTTCATGAACAAAATACAAACCACATGAGAAGTACTTCAAAGAATCAACAACTGGGATCTCATCTTACTCAAAAGTTTTTGCACTTCAAAAGAAATCACCAACAGAGTGAAAAGAAAACCCACAAACTGGGAAAATAATTTAGCCAGCTGTCCCTCAGACAAAGGCCTTAAATATAGAATATATAAAGAATTGAAAAACATCAGGCCCCAAATTCAAACACCCAATCCAAAAATGGGCACCTGAGATGAACATGCACTTCTCAGATGAAGAAACACAAATGACAAATAAATACATGAAGAAACATTCAACCTCACTGGTCATTTGAGAAATGCAAATTAAAACAACATTGAAATTCCATCTCACTCCAGAATGAATGGCTGCCATCAAGAAATCAATGGATAGCAAAAGTTGGTGGGGCTGTGGGGGAAAAGGAATGCTTTTCCACTGTTGGTAGGAGTGTAGACTGGTACAACCACTGCGGAAATCAGTGTGAAGATTCCTCAAAAACTGAGATTGGATGTCCCATTCAGTCCAACTATTTCCCTTATGGTTATTTTCCCAGAAGAATTGAAATATCATGCCACTGCAATATATGTGCACCCATGGTTATAACAGCAACATTTTTAATAAAACTTTGGAAATTAGCCAGGTGTGGTGGCACATGCCTTTAATCCCAGCACTCTGGAGGCTGAGGTAGGTGGAGCGTTGTGAGTTCGAGGCTGGCTTGGGCTACAACATGAATGCAAGCCAGGCCTGAGCTACATAGTGAGACTCTGTCTCAAAAAACTAGAGCCAGGTGTCTGGCTCAGTGGCTTAAGTGCCTGCCTGGCAGGCACGAGGCTGTGAGTTCAATCCCCAGTGTCAAAAAAAAAAAAAATTTGGAAACTATCCAAATGCCCATCAATTGCAGAATGGACAAAAATGATGTGGTATTTTTATGCAATGGATTATTACTCAGCTATAAAGAAGGATAAACTTGAGGCTTTTATAAGTAAATGGATGCAACTAAAGACCATATTCATAAGTGAAATATATCAGACTTCCATGTGTAAATATCATATTGTCTCTCTAGTGTAAATAAAAAAAGAGCAATTAAGATCCAAAATGTATAATAGGTATTATGAAAACAAAAGGGAAAGAAAATGCTTAAAACAAAAAAACAACTGGGATAGGGTAAAGGTGAAAAGAAAGAAGGGAAAAGAATATATATATATATATATGCATACATATATATGTGTGTGCATAAATATATACAAGATAGATTACCATACTACTAATCTCTGTTCATCAGAAAGAACAATTTGTGCTTTCGTGGTCTGTTTGATCATTTTTTTCATGCCTAAATTTTGTAATCTGAACAACTACTTTCAAGATAACAATATGCAATATATTAACTAGTGTTAATTTCCTATTTCTTTTTTTAAGTACTGTATCATTTTTATTCTTTTGTTTGTTTTTAAAATAAAAAAAGAAAATTCCCTTAAAAACCTAAAACTAGAAATCCCTTTCAACTCAGTGATTCCATTCTAGATCTCTTCCCAAAAGAATTAAGACATCCTATTAAGGGATACATGCACACCAATGTTTTTTTTTTAATTTGGAGAGAATAAAACCAAACAAAATAAAACAGAATTGAGTCAATCAAGGAAATCAATAATGACTACCATAATGTCTCTTGTTATCTTCAAAATAACTACCCATACCATCAGGCATAATAAAATAAAACTAAATAGTACAGAATAAAACCAACAAAACAATGGAAGCAATACAGAACTTCAAAATAATAGTTAAACAACAGTGAGTACCATAATGCCTCTTATTATCTTCTAAGTAGTTGCCTATATCATCAAACATAATACAATCAAACAAATCAAAATAGAATAAAATCACTTAAAATAAAACAATGAAAGCAATACAGGGCTCCAAAACAAAATAATAGAAAATCAATAATGGCTGCCATAATATATTTTGTTGCCTTTGAAATAACTATCCATGCCATCAAATATAATAAAATTAGACAAACTGAAACAGAGTAAAACAGAACTAAACAGAACAATGAAAACTATAAGGGATTTAAATCATGATAATAGATTAACAATGACCACTGCCTTTCCTTTTTATACATTTCCTCCCCTTTCACTTTCACAATATGTATTGTACACACCAATGTTTATATCAGCACAACTTATAATAGCTAAATCTTGGTAGCAGTCTGTATATTCACCAACAGAAAACTGATTAAAGAAAATGTGGTATTTATACACAATAGAAGGGGGCCTGCATGACCAGCATGGACCCCAGGAGGAGAAGGAAATGGGCTTCCTGGAAGCCCGCCCAGCCAGGCCTGAGCACCTCTAACCAGGACACAGGTAAAACTGCCTTCTGGGGGCCCGTGTGACCAACCTGGACCCCAGGAAGAGAAACATGGGCCCCCGCCTCACATATACCTATTGGCACGCGGGCTAAGAATTAAGGACAAAGCTTCCCCCCAGCCCCTCCCCCCGTAAAGCAACCTGCTCTTTCGGAGGTATGGCTACATTGTTAGCAACTAAGGTACATAAAACAACGAATGCTAATATTGTTTTGTTCATTTTGTAGGCCTGGGGCTGGCAGCCTGAGCATCTCTTTGGAAAATGACAGTACGCAATGTAGCAAAAATGGGGGACTCTCTTCTGTCTTGTCTTTGAGGCCCAACATTGTTCTCGTTGTTTTTCTTTATTCTGATTAAATTTTTGGCCTTATTTTGCACTCTGTTTTTATTGGTTTTATTGTGTTTGTGTGTGTGTGTGTTTGTTTTGGTTTGGTTTGATTTTACTATACCTGTTGGAAAGGTCAACCATTCTGAAAATAACAAGACATACTATAGTAGCTATTGTTTTCATAGTATCTTTCTTAGAAGTTCTGTACCAGTTCTACTGCTTTGTTTTGATTGACTTCATTCTATTATGTTTTGTTGGATTTTACTATCTTTAAAATAAAAAAATAAAATAAAAATAAAAAATATACACAATAGAGTACTATTCTGCCATAAAGAGGATAAATTCTTGTTGTTTATAGGAATATGTATGCACCTTGTGACCATAATGTTAAGTTAAATGACTCAGATATGCATGTTTCAATATCACATAACTCTAACTTCTCTAATATACAAAACCCATACCATAAATAATGCAAAGAGCCAAAAAAAAGACAGACAGTAGAAAATAGGAAGATAAGTCTTTGGTCACTGGCAAAAGGAGTTTGAGATGGGAGGGAAGGGAGGAGAAAGGAAAGGGAACAAAAACAGTTAAGATGCATTATGTACATTCACCTATTTTCCAAAATGAATGTAATCATGTAGTGTAAAAATCAACTAATAAAAGAGAAAGAAGGAGAGAAAGAAAGAAAGAAAGAAAGAAAGAAAGAAAGAAAGAAAGAAAGAAAAGCAAGGCAACAAACCAATGTGACTTATTGTGCTAGCCCAGTGCCGTTCCTCCTGTACTGCCTAACGTACTATGGACCCTGCTGGCTCACCACTGACATGGCCAGTAGGAGATGACCCTTAGGACACCCTCCAGAAGCTGGAGGGGTGCTGCTAACTGGCCTCCTGCTGACTGGCCTCCAGTCCCTGGACCATTGTTGAATGCTCACCTTGGGAGTTTTGAGATTAAGCTGACTTAATTTTTTTGTTTGATTCAATAGGACTATAACAATGGGTCCAGTAGACCCATCCCTGACTTTGCTACTGTAAATTTGTATTTTAGCATAATAGTAGCTGGCTGTGAGTCTCAGTAGTTTTCCCTGAGGGATGCAGGAAACGGTGTTTACTCACTTGGTATGACAAAAGACAAGGCACATGCACGTGTGCAAAAATGGAAAAATGAGCTTTTTAACCACATTATGCTCTAACTGGTTTTGCATGTGTTTACCTGAGCATCACAAAGGACCCAAGAGACCCACAGCACTCCAGGACTGTTAAAAAATAAAGTTTTCTTTTGATTTTTCTGGTAGAATAATCACAGTTCAAATCAGTGGCCCATGAAAAACCAGATTTGCAAGTTTTGGAGGATGTCAAAATTAATCATCAGCTTACTCATGTATGAATGATGAAGATGATTATGGTAAATGCATGCTTTCATAATAGAAGAGTGGTGTGGTTGTATGGTGATGACTTTAATGGTGACCATGTGAACCAAAGTTCCTATGACAGTGAAATGGAGCAGGATTTGACTGACATAGACACAGGGAATGCAGATCTCCTTGACTCAGATAATGAAGAAGTAATGTAAGTACATACCTAGCTAGTCAAAATGCTGCAAAATGGTCACACAACCAATGGAATGATCCAATGTTAGAACTAGGCCTGAAAATATAGAGAGGATCTTGGCAGGGGGTGAAGCATGTTTAACAGAATTCCAATACTGCCATTCAGTGCTGGAAACTGTGACAGACAAAATGCTCCAAGATGCTGTGAAAGGCTAAAATACAAGCAAAACCTTGTGTGCACCAATAGCCATATCCAAAAATAAATTTATTATGACACCTCACTAGCTGAACTGAAAGCATTCATAGGTTTGCTGTACTTAGCAGGAATGTCTCCTTGTAATCACAGGAGTCTAAAAGACTTATGGAAAAGCAACGGCTCAAAATATGACACAAAAATTTATGTCCTTGTAGCTGCAAAGACTTATTCTTTCAGTTCTAACTTTTCTCCTGGAATTCAGTCATTTAGGTCCTTATTCATATAGTAATAAACCAAATGATGTTGTAAACAGACTGGTTGGTTCCATCTCCCAAACTAATCAGAATGTGACATTCAAAAATTGGTTTACCAGTTTCCAACTGCTTTTACATTTGCCAGCATAGCACAAGTTGACCAGTGCAGGAACTGTACACAGAAATTCAAAATGAAATGTTGCAATTTCAAAGCAAAGAATTGTATAGTATAATCTTTGGATTTTAGAAAGATACAACCTTGGTCTCATATATGGCAAAGAAAAACAAACTGATACTGCTGATACTACCATAAAAAGAAAACTGGAGAAGATGTTAGTGTTTGTTGGTGCTGTTGGTTCTCCTGTTGCCATGGGGGTGTTCTCATGGAGGAGATTTTCAAGCTTCTTTCCTGATATGAACTTGGCTGTTATCATCAGAGGAGCTCAGGACCTTGTTGCTGCTGTGAATGGCTACAATTCACTTTCAGGGAGCTCTAGTCCTTATGTTGAACATTGCTTCCTGGCTCCAGAGGGTAAAATGATGTGCCGCTCAGTCTCCAGGAGAAGCTTGTCGCACTGGCTTCCTGATATGAGCTCAGTTGTTCTCATTGTCAGACAAGCTCAGAACCTCATTGTCACTGAGGGTAGCTGTGGTACTTTTGGGGAAGCTCTGGTTCTTTCTTTGAGCATTGCTTCCTGGCTCCAGTGCAGAACCCTCAGCCTACTGGCAGAGATCCTTCATCCTGCTGGCACAGAATTTCTAACTTCCACCACTGACCTTGGGGCCTTCCCAGCGAAGATCCATCAAACAGACTTTCATGAGTCATTGTCATGGGCTCTAGGCCTCCAGTTGGACTTGTGGGAGGTATTGTCATGGGCTCTAGGTCTTCAGCTGAACTCATGCAGGATATTGCCATGGGATCCAGGCCCTTGGCTGGATTCTCTAGGTCTTTTGTGTGTGGACAGATTTCCTGCACTTTCTTTCTATTGGACTCTGGTGACTATAATAAAATAATAGTATAAATTACGTGCTTTATATGTAATTGTTCTCCTTGCAATCTCTGACAACACCACCAGGGAACTACAGGAAAAAATTATGGACCACACTGGTGAGCTGACAGGTGAACAGGGAGGCATAGAGTCACAAAGAACTAGTACAACAACAAGAAAACAAAAAAGACGTCAGCTATGCCCTACAGGAAAGAACAGGAAAACAAAACATATATTCTATCAGAGTAAGGGATACTTGGGTATGGAACATGCAGTTGCCATGTGTGAAGACTCCCTTGCATGTGATGATCAAAGCAAGGCTTTTTTCTGTGGTAGGCTTGTTTGTGTTTACATTTGTAGTTCACATAGGTTTTTATTCCTGATGTTATCTGTTAGGTTTTGTTAGCAAGTAAACAGCTGATGTGAAAATGCTGATATCTATTCTAAGCATTCATTACATACTTGATCTTTTATTGATATCTTATTTCCTAGCTAAGTGCATATTGTATAACATAGTAAGAAGCTCCTGACAAAACAGGAAAAGAAGATAGATGAGCAGAATGCCACACAGGAGGAAAGCTAAACACATGTGCTGTCATGTAAGCAAGACATACACATGGAACAAGCAATTGTCATGTTTGAAGACTGCCTTGGGTATGACAGTTGAAACAAAGCTTATTTTTGTGGTAGAATTCTACTGGTATTTTTGTTGTAGTTCATATAGGAATTTATTTCTGATGTTATATTTTAGGTTTCATAAGCAAATACACAGCTGATGTGAAAATGTTGATATGTATTTTAAATGCACAACATATACTAAGAATTTAATAATTTATTTTATTGATATTTTATGTTCCTGTTAACTGCACACTATACAATATAATAAGAAGATCCTGAAAAAACAGCAAGACCACTGAGATGTCAAGCATGTCCTACAAAAAGGCCAGGAAGGCAAAACACACGTGCTATCAGTGTACGCAATACGTGCGTATGGAATGTGCTGTTGTCATGTGTGCAGGCTACCTCAGGTATGATCACTGAAGTAAAGCTTATTTTTTTGTAAAGTGCTATTGCTATTTTCATTGTAATTCATATAAGCATTTGTGTTGTTCTTTTTTAGACTTTATACACCAAAAAACAGTCGATGTTCAAAATTTTGATGCTTTTTTATAAACTCAATAAATATTAAAAATTCAGTACTTTTGTGATTTTTGTTAAGTACGCATTGTTTAATATAAAAAGTTCATAAAATTAAAATTAATAATTCATCAATAGAAATATTCTCAAGAATAAGCATGGATCTAACAGACCCATATTTCTGTCCCTTTATGACAAAATTAGTGTTATGCTCCTAGTTAAAAGGCACTCATGGAATGTTCATTGTGTCTGTTCCACACTAATCCTGCTCAAAGAGCAGAATCCTATTCCTGAGTCTCATGTGTGGAAGCAGGGTGCAGGTCAGAGCCCATAGATCAAGGATACCACCCTACAAGGTCATACTGAGGATACAGTCCATCAGCAGAGCTCCTCTTGCTGACTGGGTCTAAGCTTGGCACAGGAGCTGATCACATGCATTGAGTTGTGCATATGTAATCAACTGTGCATGTATAATGATCTACGTACATGCAATGACCTATGTGTATGCAATGAGTTGTGCATAGGTAAACAAATGTGATGCATATGTAACTGAATGTGATGCCTATGTAAATATGACCTATTCCCCATCACTTCCACCCATAACCTTCATAGAGGTCGTTATCACAATTTCAGTCTCTTTGTGTGAAAGCTTATACTGGCAATGTTATTTGACACTAGAGGAAGCATCTGTGGAAGATGTGAAGCCTTTTGTAAGCTGGTTCGTAATGTGTTTCAAGTTGTTTATTGCCATCTAACACAGCAGCTAGTTTATCAGATACATTTCATTTCTCTAAGCTAAATGGATATTGGCAACTTTATCTCACCCCAGTAACAAGCGCACTGACAGCACTAGGTGCTGACACCTGCTGCATCTCCACTATGGCTTCCACAGCGCCTGGAAAGGTCAGACTGGAAGGCCAAAGAGATCATGGGACATGGCCCAGAATCTATGTAAACTGGCTCATTTTGATGCTTGAAAAAAACGGTGTTTTTTTTACTATGAAAGAAACTTGCTGTAAAATCTGCAGTACACTAGTATGAGTATCATGATTAAAAATTGACTTCAAGCCTGTGCAGGCTGCGAGCCTCATTGAACTTTTATGGGTGTGTTGACTAAGGCACTCCAGGCTCTGTCTTCTGGTGTTGGTGATAATGTCCTGGCCTCCTCTCCAAAAATCCATCAGAACTGACCAAGCATCTGCATTGCCGCCCCCTCACTAAATCAGCAGGGATCGATACCTGTCCGACTGTTGGCCAGCCTCTCCTCAAAGAACACATCGATTTGCTGAAATGAATGATTTCTGTCTGTAAAATCCAAATTGCCACTTCACTCAATGTAACACTTAGAATTTTTGTCTCCCTAATAGTGTTAACATCATCCATAATAGCCCCCTAGGGAACGTTTAATCCAGTATTGGAGGGAGCGGGCAAAGAAACCAGCAACAGTCTGCATGTTGGTGGCCTGGTGATCTGGGGCCAGGGCCTGGGGACATGAGGACTGGGCAGTCCTGGAGCCATGCTGCAACACTGTCACCAGCAACTGCAGGATACCAGAAGCTGCCAGGTTAGTCCTTTGTAGCTGCTGATACAACCCAACCTCCTGTGATTGCACAGCAGCTCAACTCTGCATGTGGTTCCACATCACTGTGAGTCTTACCTGTCAGCACGTGGATCGTAGGGATATTGCTTTCCCTTTGTTTCCTTCAAAAGATATTCTAGGCCCCAGTTGTGTGCTAGACTCACTGGCATGGGATATAAGACTGGTGAGAACGTAGGCCACCCTCCAGGAGCTCATAAAGAGTGACCATTAAGATATTTAACCTTAGAAGTTCAGCCTGGAGCTCTGAGCATCCCAGGGAACAGGCTATGGGGCGGGGGGACATTTGCCACGAGTGTGAAGACCTGAACACCAGCAGCTTCAGGTTGAGGATGCATCACCTACAAGGAAGGAGGAAGAAAAGTTATGTATTTCTTGAGGGCAGGAAATGTTGGATAAGACAGGATTGACAGAAAGGACTATGGATTGAGAATATCTCAGACAGTGGGGGAGGGGCTGCCAGGTGCATGTTATTGTTACCAATCCTCCCACCTGCAGGGAGGAGACACCAGCAGGGAATTCCTGACAGAAGGAAGGGTTACTGAGCCTCCAAGTGACATGAGGGCAGGACAGGAGGGCAGCAGAGAGCTGGCCCTGAGGTCCATAGGAGCATCAAGAGACATATTGTCTGTGTCCATTGGCCCAGGTAGAGGGTAGGCCATGCCTATGGGATCACAAGTCTTCAGACGAGGCTGGAGTCCACCACATGACTTGGAATGTCATTGAACCAGGAAGGGCTCAGAGGCAAAACTGTTCACTCTGGTACCCAATCTGAGAATTCTGGAGGGGCTGAATGTCCCAGCACCCCTGCCACAAGCTGGCTTTAGGCACAGGTTTGGTAGGTTCTCTGTATTCCTTCCAGTTGCCTGCAGAAGCAGGAGCTGTCTGCTGGGCAAATGAAAGATCACCACCTCCTCCCTCCTTTTCTGGGAATTGAGTGAAGTTCACAAGGTCTGATAGTGAGACGTGGTCAGCATTTAGGAATTCTGTTTTAAACATGAGGCATGAGGGATAATGAATGAAAAACTCTAACCTGGGATGGGAATGTGTCAGTTTTTCATTCTTGTGCTTTGCTCCCTCAGCAAACTCCCTGCAGGGGGAATCAGCATGACCCTACCCATCATAGTATCAGGGCTGTGGACTGTACAATGGCAAAACACCAAGGGAGCCAACCAGAACCACAGGCAACAGGAGTATTCCAAAACAAGAAGCACTTGGAAGAGACCTAAGCCACCACACGTGTGTCCAGGCTAAGAACCTAACACGAATTCAGGGCATAGCCACTCACTCTCTACCATAGAGCCCTGGAAGACGTAGGATAGGCCTGGGACAGATGTATTGATGGGACTTGCTCCTGAATTGGCCCAAAAGCTGGCCCATCTGGACTCATGCAACCTGAGGGGCACCTTAGCCTGAACAGTAGCCAAGGCTCCCTCAGAGTACCCATGGGGTGAAGCAACAGTTGACTGGGTTCAGGCTACTCCTTTAGTGATCATCTGATGTGAGGGAAATGGCATCTATCAGAAACCTCAGGCCAAGGATCACAGGATGAGCATGGCTAGGGTACCAAGTCCGGACCCCTTTTGAACACCCATCCCAGTACCATCTAGGTGAACCACTATGTTGATCCTACCCTGCCCATTTGCCAATGGTTGGAGACTTTTATGTGCCTGAGGGTCTTGCTGGGGTAAGACACATTCTCCTTCCTCCTGCATCTGTGTCTATGCAGAATCTCCCCAAAGGATCCCTGCCTACCAAACCCACCAAGGTAGGAGTGAGTGCTCAGGAAAGGGGTCTGGAAAGAGGTTAGGCCATCCATCAGTTAAAAAGGTGGCATTTCAAAGCAATGCTGGTAGTGGATACCAGTCACCTGCCTGGCAGAGATGTTGGCTGACATCAGCAGGCACCTCTTGCTTCTTCTTTCACTTCCAGTGGTAGAGCAGTAACCAACACAGAGAGGTGGAAGACGAAAGCCAGTCCAGGTAGGTTTCGTCCATGTCACTTCAAACCCAGGTTATACTGTGCCTGTGTTTAGTTCATGGCTCTTTTAACTTTTTTTTAACTGTCAAATCTACAGAAGATTTATAATTTTGATATTGGCTCCAAATCATTCAACGTATCAACCACAAAGAGGGGAAACTGTAGTTTATCCTTGGCCACACTTCTCTTGGTTATTAATAGCTCAGGATATCAGGCAGTTTTATAAGTGATATCTTCCTCATACAGCATAAATCATTCTAAAAGTCTTTGAACCCCTAAATCTGCAGTTCTTAACATCAGATGATTTCACCCATTATGGGACATTGAAAATGTGTGGTGGAAACTTTGTCTTTGTCATAACTGGGGAGCAAATGCTACTGGCATGTAGTAAGTGGAAACCTGGTATTCAATTCAGCATCCTAGAGAGCACAGGACAGGTCCTCTCCGAAAAAATCATCCAGCCAGAAATGCCAACAGGAGCACTCTGAGAAGCATCACTCCAAGTAGGACCCGAAACAACTACATCTGTCTGCCTTCTCCTGCATGTGCAGCCAATCTGCATGTCTCATAAAAGCAAAGGTTGTGGAACCATGAAGAATGTCTGCTCTCACGTGCATGCACACACACACACACACACACGCACACACACACACATGCACTTGCATTCATGCACTGTCACACACACACACACGCACATGCCAAACTTTCATATCAGCCCCTCTTACGTGTCCCAACCTGGACACCCCTCCCATCTTTCTGGACTAAACCTATCAGGAGGGCCAGCTCCTTTACCGGATTCATTAAACTGCTCAACTCTGATTTATTTTACCTGTATTTTTGGAAGATATCAGATTCACACAAGGCCTCCCAGGAAGACAAATGATCCCAATTAGTGAATCCAAGAATTTTCTTAAAAAAAAAAAAAAGAAAAGAAAAGAAAACTTCACAACAATTCTGCTTTTTGCATTCAGAGTTACTTCAGGCTCAAACACCTGGGACCCGGGCCACATGATTTTTCAGGGAAGGTCTGCTAGGAGAGGCAACTTGTACCTGCATAGTGAACAGTCTTCCCATCACATGCCAAGTTCAATTTCATTTGTTTCAGGAATGAGAATTTCTTTAAAAGCCTATTGGAAATTTGAGATAAGTTTCAAGAAAGCCTAAGTCTATATGTGCCGTGCTTTCTGGAAGGATCCTATTGATATAGAGTAAGTGCAGGTGGAGTGTAATTAAATTAGCCCCGTCTGAGGGGCTGTTTGGAGGACGTCTGAGGGATAAGTCTGTGCAGATGAAATGTCAATATTTTAATAACTTTCCTTGGAAATATATTGCCATATAATTCTCCTTTGGTTCGCTTTCACAATTCCTTCTGTCCCTCTGGAAGATTAGGCTGGAGGAGTTATGGCATTAGCTACTGAATCTGCTCTCTTCCCATCCCCCACCAGCCCCACCCCCACTGCTGTTCTGGATTAGAGATAAAGTTAAACTAGGGACTGAAATAGAAGCATGCTGCAAATGCCATTCAGAGCTCTGGTTTCATATTTTCATCTTTGTGACAAGAAAATCAGAATGCTTTAGCCAGCTAAATTTGCTTTCAAACAGCTGCAGTAGCAAAAGCAGGTTCCGTGACATATCCACACACCCTCCTAGGCCCACTGGAATGAAGGGAAGGAGGCATAATCTGCGATGCACCCAGTCATGCACCATTGTCAGACCTGGCAGGACCTGGTGCTGGAAGTCAAAGTTGAGAGATGCCAAAGAGAGTCCAAGAGCCTCTGGGCTGGATGCCTTCTCTGACCAACTCCCATGCACCACGACTGTCCCCCTGGGAGGGTGAGGCTGGGAAGACAAAAGAGATCATGTGTTACTCTTGTGCTCTGAGCTATGACATACAGGTCTGTGCCAGCCACAGTCTAGAAGCCAAGGAATGGAGAGCTCATACACATCACACCAGCGTCTGTCATGTCATCTATGCCTCCCAAGCAAACCCTGATAACATCCTCAAAATCCCCAGCGCTCACCCTCAGCACCCACCTCACCATGCCAGAGTTCTCCTGGGTGACACACAGGGCAGGACACAGCACAGAGCAGCCTTCAGCAGTCAGAAAACAAGAGAATGGAAATGCCTTGGGCCCTAGGGGATCAGAAGATGCCCTACCTGTCTGTGGCCCAATAGGATGAGCTCAGGAGAGCGTGCACTTCCTGACCCCTCCGTTAGTGTCTGACTTTTCTTCTCTCACCCCCACTCCACCCCATGCAAGTATTTCTGCATAGTCGCAGGTCCTCATCTAGGGGTCTGTTTGTGGGGACAAGACCACAAGATTTCATGATGAGAGTCAACATGGAACTAATAATCTTCAGGAGTTTCAGCTCCGTGGTATCCCAACATCTTCCCACATAAGGACCCAAAAGGGAGCACAATCCATGGTGTGGGGACCTTCTACTCATATTCCAAACAACGCAATCAGTCACCAGTGCCCAAGTCAGCATGGGGGCCTAAGGTCTCTTGCCTTCTGGAGACAGGCCAGCCCAAAACTGGTCCTTCTTAAAAATGGCTAAGGAGAACCAGGCATGGTGGTGTATAACTTGTGGCACTCTGGGAAGCTGAGGCAGTAAGATCACAAGTTCAAACCCAGCCTGGACAACATAGTGAAGCCCTGTCTCAAAATACAAAAGGACTACAGGTGTAGCTTAGTATAATAACCCTGGGTTCAATTCCCAGTGCTGCACAAAAAAGGAAAAGAAAATAAAAAATAAAGAAAAGGAAAAGGAAAATGGCTAAAGAGAAAGGAAAGGGACATGAGCAATATTTCTGTATTTAGCACGGAGCCCAGAGCAGCTTGCAAAGTCCAGTGAAAGCAAAGCTTGGAGGGTGCCAGAAAGGAGAAAGGGCGTGGTTCCCTGAGGAAATCTGAGTGGTAGGCAAATTCTGCAGCTTAGATTTCTAGTCAGAGGAGGGAGCTGTCTGCTCCTGGGCCAGGGTCAGAGATAAGAAGGTTTAAGGAAATCAGGTAGGGATGATGGGCAGGAGGAGAGAGAACCCCTGTCCCAGGACCTGTGTTGTTTCAACCCCCACAGCAGAACCAGGTAAAGACCCCTCCAGTTCCGCATCTGTCTCACACAAGCTCCACTGACACAGCTGGTGGTATGAGTGGGACTCTGGGTCCTGCGGCACTTGCCGCTCTCTCCGCTCAGTTCCTCAGGCTGTGTTGATGCCATTTGCACATGAACATCATCGGAGGAGGATTTTTAAGGAGGATGATATTGGAAGAGGATGTGTTCTGCAAAAAGACTTTCCTAAGGTAACAGCTCTGATCTTGAGGGCAATGAAATTCAATATTTAGAATTACCACTGGGGGCCATCGTTCAGCTATTTGGATTGTTCCCTAACAAAAAATGCAAAAGAATTCATAGCAGGGTTTACAGGAGACTAAAAATAACCAGGAGCAGAGGCACCATATTTATCAGAGGTTGAAAGAGGGCGACTGTAACACTGCCTACATTTTATTTATTGATTTGTCTCAAAAACAGTCATAAACAGCAAGTCACCTATATGTGCCTTAGAGAGAGAAGGCAGACTTTTCATTCCAACTTCTCACATTCCCTGGTTGAGCTCAGGCTGTCCCACTTGTACACAATACTCCTCTTCCTCCCTTTGTGACCCAAAGGTAGGAAACATCTCATTGGCCAGGATGTCCTCTTGCTTCACAGAGCACTTAGCAAACAAGGTTCCTCCTGATAGACTAGACTCACAAATGCAAATAGGAAGGGCTACTATTTTAGCCCTTGCTAGCAGGGCTCAGCCATCACTGCTCTGAACTGAAACTCAGAGCAGGTGGAGGATGGGAGAGCTGCAGTGCAAACAGGGAAGTGGCAGATGGCAATGAAGGAGGCCACTGATCTGGAAGGGAGGCTGGAGGCAGAATATGCAGAGGTGTCCTAAGGGGCCAGTGAAATGGGGACACTCAGCTTTCTCTAAGTGATCCCAAGTTGAACAGGGAAGAGATCAAAGCATCTGGAATATATTGATCAAATCTTAGCCATTTTTATCCCACTGTTACAGGAATTATTGTTTCTTTTCCTTACCTGAGTGTTAGAGATAGTGTTCTGACTTTCTGGGACTGGTTACCATGGATGATGGACTGATCTCCCAAGCTGGTTAGTATAGATGATGGACTGGCTTCCTGGGCTGGTTGTTGCCTGCGATGGGTCAGAGTCATATTTTAATATATTCTGGTCATAGTTTCTTTGTATGTTCATTCTCTCAGGGCCACATCCAGGAGTGCCACCTGCTGGAAGATAGCGGCAAGTATCTAGGGCTAAGAGTGAGGCATCGGAGCAAGAGGTGCAGCTCAGAGTTGAGCTGGGTCCAGGCAGCAATGAGATACAGCACCTGCACTGCAAAGGTCTTTTCACAGCCAAGGCAGCCAGATGGGGAATGAATGAATGAATGACCTTTGTTCCCATTCGTTATTCAGGTATAGTCCTCTGCTCCTTCGTGCCATGGAGGGCATTCAAATCCCCCTGGCCTGTTTGGCATTCCCTTGAAGACTGGCTAGCCTGTTGCACAGACAGTGGCATGTTTACGAGGGGTCACCACAGAGCCACCAGTCCACCAGCCAGTTGGGGGGTGGCCTCCAGGTCAGGCTGTTCTACCAACTCCACCATGTCACTAGCATTGAAGCTTCATCTGGGCTCCCTGCTTAACTGCCTTTAGGCACAGCTCATCCAGAAGTCAACATGGAGGTCTCTTCTCCAACTAACCCAGCAAGATTCTAGTGCAGAGGTTCATGTCCAACATGGGTGCCATGCTCATTCACTAGCACAGCACTCCTCTTCTTGCTGGAGCCTCGAAGCAGCTGCTGCATCCTAGAAGGATGTCCAGCACTCAAATGGCCTTTTGCAAGTGGAGTGGGTAGGGGTTAAGCTCCATAAAGTGTCCAGCTATCCCAGGTCAGAAGCACGTGGGGACTTCCCAGGCCTCCAGACTTCTAGTGCCAAACCTGAGACTGTCCCAAGCAAACCAAAATGGGACACCCAAGCTGGTCTTTATTTATCTCCTGGGCTAAGACTAAAGCACTCTTCAGTAAAAGGAGTTCTCTCCAGGTTCTTGCCACTATGCACATACTCTGCCCTCATCAAAGGGTTGCCAATGTAAATCTGGGTCCAGAGGGTGGGGCCCCTGGGAGACTCCTGCTCCTGCTGGACTCCAAGGCCACAGGCAGAACTGGTGGCTCATTCAGAGTCAGGCCCTGTCCATTGAGCAAGAACTCTCACTAATTAATCTACTCTCCAATGTGCACAGATATAGCCTGGTCAATTTTTCAAGCAGTGATGAAGCCAATTAATTGAGCAGGCAGATACCACATCAGTTTCTCAGGTCACTTGGCAGAAGGTTTCTATTCTCACTGATGACTCTCCTACTCCTCCCACCCAGCTTTGCTGCAGCCAACCTGCTGGCACATTCTGAAATCCCAGCAGTCCATCTCTAAAGGCAGAGCCACTCTGTGCCTCCTCGGGGCACAGTTTGCTCTTGTGTATGCTGGGGATTTATGCTTGTACAAGCTGGCATCTCCAAAGTATGAATGGTGCCCTGGCCATCTAAGTGATGAGGAGCAAGCCTTCTTCCAGATCTCAGCTGACTTTCTCATATTTACAGTGAATTGTCCTCAAACCCTATCCCATGTGTGATTTGTACCTGAAATGATGAATCATAGGCATCCTCAGGCTCACCAGAGAAGCACAAATTTCAGTTCTGAGCTCATTAAACCACCAGTATAGCTCAGCATGAACTGGATGTGAAGATCTCCAACTGTCGCCTTTCTGGTTTACCTGTTCAGTCCAGAAGCAGGTAGTCCTGGGTGGGAAGATAGCCAAGCAATTACTATGAGCCTGGGCAGGGTAAGGGCCACTGCATCTCCCTCTATCACAGCTGCCAGGTCTGAGGAAGACCCCAACCTTATTCTCAGGAGAGGCCTCAAAAAGGCCTCAGGCAAGCACTGGTCTGCCACCTACTCTGTCTTGAAAGTCATCTGCCTCCCAAGCTGAGCCACCTTGTCTGCAATGTCAGGGGCTGCTGAGGCCTTTTCCATGCTGAGGCATACATGCAGGTGTAAGTTATTTGTAAAGTAAAACTAACCATGCAGGTATAACTTGTTGCCACTGCTTCCCTGTGGGAAGGCCACAGTGTGAAACCCTCACCTTCATCCTGGTCAGTAGAAACCATGGCACCAGTGCATCATAAAAGAAATTTGGGTGCCCAGGATGAAATCCAGTCTAGCTCAGCCTCAGAATTAGGGACATGTGGGGCCAGATCATTTGACCTCTGCCCTGTGGAATGTTCCACATCCCTGTCTTCCACCCACTGAACACCAGGAATCCCTCCCAATGGTGACAAGCAAAAGCAACTCCAGACGTTATCACAGGTTCCTAGGGGCAGAGTCACCCTGCATGAAAACTACAGAGTTAGACTCAGCAAAGACAGGCTCCTGATGAACTGCTCTATTGACTGTCCCAGCCAGGGAAGCCTCAGAGGGCAAGGTGCAGCCACCCAGCCAACCAGGTCAGGGCCTGTTGGGGGCACATGCAGGACCAGACTATCCACAGTGAGTGGGGTCACAGGAAAGAAGGGAAGAGACAGAATCAGAAACACCTTGACAGCCCACTGTGACCATGACCTTGGATAAAACAAGACTAACTTAACCAAATTATGCCTCCATTCCCTTCCACACGTATTCAACAAACAAAACTCCTTTTCAAAGAATCCCTAAGACATTCTGTGTCATCTCAGCTTTGCTACTTATTAAGAAACTACACTGGGCTGAGTGAAACTCAGTGTAGAGTGCTCATCTAGCGGGCATAAGGCCCTGGGTTCAATGCTCAGAACCTCAAAAAACAAAAAAATCTATGCTGAGGGAAACGGAGATTAACCAGGGCAGCCTCTGGCCACTAGGAGCAGATGGTTTGGGCAAATAGTGGAAACAAATAAATGAAAACTTTACTGGCCAAATCCCAAGACAAAGGCTGGCCAGCACCTCGTGGTTTTGAGGAGTCGGGTGACTTTCAAAGACGTTACATCCTACCAATAATGGCCCTGGCCACGGGCCTTTCTTTGGTCTCAGGCATGAGTAAAATCAAGTGTAGACACAGAAGGAATTACCAAAGGCCAGAAAGCTCTGGCAAGTTCAATTTTGTCCAGGCGTTTCTATCTGGACCTAGGCAGTAGTGTTGGCCTGAGTGCTTACAAAAAGCCACAGCAGCTTAGCCCCAGTCCTGTGTGCCACAGGCTGACTGGTGAGCAACTGGGGTCTCTGTCTTTGTGGCCTGAGACTGCCTTCCTTCACAACCTGTGCTGTTGGAATTCTGCTTTGGACCAGACATTCCAGCTCCTTCTTTTTCCCAAGACACAGTGTCCTGGAGTGCTAATGAGGCTGAGCCATCAGGAATGGGTAAACTCATTCTGGACACAAGCACTGAATGCTCAGCCTCAATCCCTGAGGGAACAGAATGGTGCGAGGTTTTGCTGTGCTGTTCATTTCCCAAGTCTTTGAAGCACTTGCTTTGGGCCACATGACAATATCATTATTCTTCTCACTCTGTATTTGTCAAGCCAACACTTTCTGGGCTTTACTTTTTCATCCATAATAATAGAAGAGTGGGGCAGCTATTTGTAGAACTGGAAACAATAGCTAGTTCTTTTCTTGAGGAGAATGTGAGTTTCATCAAAATAACCAGTGTGTGCACTCACTTTCTTCAGTGTGAAGAAAATATATATTGATCAATTTAAAGTTTTTGCAGAATTCTCATCAAAAGGGAAGTCCAACAGTCTTCTCTCGTAGCTCATCCCACTTGGCTTTTTGAAGAAATTATAACATTTGACACTCCTCTTTCTTCCCAAACCCCACACTGACAATGTACTCACCTGGGTCTCCACTGACAGAGCATCAACATCTGGTTCTTCATGTTCCTTCTAAGTTCTAAATATGATGAAAAGACCTTAGATAATATCAATCCACCTGTTCAGGGGCAGGAAATGGGAAAATGCAGCAGGCATTGTGCACAAAACACAATTTTTGAGGACATAGATAATACATGTTGCTGTATGCACTGCTTCCAGGGTATTTGCATTAGTATGAATGCTCTAGAGAAAAGAAACTCTTCAAACTATAAGATAGACAAATAGTCATTGATAGATGACAGATAGGTAGATAGATAGATAGATAGATAGATAGATAGATAGATAGACTCATTGCAAAGAGTTGGCCCACATAATCATGGAAACTGGCAAGTCTCACACTCAGCAACTGGCCAGATGGAGACCCAGGAAAGCCAATGGTGTAGTTCCAATCTGGAGGCTGGAAATTAGATGCCACAGGAAAAGACAATATTTCAGATCAAGTCTAAAGTCAGAAAAACGTAAAAACTAAAAAGTCATGGCTCAAGGTAGTCAGACAGGAGGAAATTTCCTCTTATACAGGGGAGGACTAGCCCTTTTTGTTCTACTCTGATCATCAGCTGATTGGATTGGTCCTGTCCACAGAGAGAAGGATGATCCACCATATCCAGTCTACACATTCAAATGTTAACCTCATCAGAAACAGCCTCACACCCAGAACAATGTCTGACCAAATGTCTGGGTAACCACGACCCAGTCTAGCTGACACAAGAAATTCACCATCATAATGTCCTCTCTTAGGAGACTGACTCAACGATAGCTTCTGCATGCTCCATAATCCCTGGGATTGCTGGGATTTCTTCAGAAATAAGCCTTTGCTTTGAGCCTAGAGCATCTAAGGTTTTTGGTACAGTTTGCAGTGTCCCTCTAACTAAAGTGACTAGTACCATCACCAAGGGGGCCCAGCTTCCCCCTTGATACCTGGGGCACCTTAGGCCTTCTGAGCTCTACCACATGTGTGACCAGGGCTGCCTTGTCAACAGGAGGCCCCATCATACCATCAGGGCACAGCACCTCCCTCTCCCTGCAGTTAAAAGTGGGCCTTTCCTCTGGGCCTCTTTATCCAGGTCAGGTTGGACAGTTCACCTTTATCTCTGGCTTTTCTCCTCACCCACACTCAATGACCCATCCCTTCAAGTCCACCTGAGCAACAGCAGAAATTTCTTCCATAAACTGACTGCAGTCTCTGTGCCCTAATCTCTCTAAGTGTTGTAAAATATCCCACTCTTAGCACTCTGGGATGTGTGGAAGTGGCAGTAAGACCCAGGCATCCTGACTGCACTGTTAGTGCCATGTTAAGACACCTCTCTACAGTATTCTGCCAGGCCAGACCCCTCCAGGTCTAGCAAAATCCCCAAAAGATCACTCTAATCCCACCATGACTTGCTGTTGCTTTGGTGACACCTAAGGATCACGGAATCAAGCAGACACCTAAGACCTAGGAACACATAGAAAATAGCAATAATTCCAAAGTCATCTGGTTTTCACTGCTATTATTCAAAACAAATATTGAAATAAAAAAAAATTCTAAAACCTGCTATTTATTGACCACCTACTACATCAGACAATTCCCTGGGCCTTTTTTATCAATTATCTTGTTTAGTCCTCACAACAGTCCGTAAGGCAGATGCTATCATTATCTTCACTTCACAGAAGAAAAAAACAAGACACAGAGAAGCAGCTTGCTCACTGGTACCCAACGAATAAACCAAGAATGAACATTCAGCCTGGGCGTGACTCCAGGGCCCATCACCCAGTTCCTAAATGACTATTTGGGTCAATATTACACAAAAAAAGTGGTGGTTAAAATGAGAGTGAAAATGGAAGGTGAGCATCAGTTCATCCCCTTTTTTGTGGGTCCAAGCATGCAGTGTGCCTCTGCTCCTGTCCACCAGGGCAGACCCTGGCCAGGGTGGTGTCCACCACACGTCACCTTCACTCTACGGTCTGCTGCATTTGTGCTCACCTCACTGGGTGTGTGAGGGCATCTCTGGCCACTCTGCTACCCTCAAGGAATGGTTAAGAGGTCTTTCTCAGCCCTTTACTTCTGTCACTTCTGTCTCCATACCCCAAAGTTCAGCAAATATTAGCTCCCTTCCCTTTCTCCTAAATTCTTACCTTTTTTTCTCCCCCCTGGAACTGAGGATCAAATTCATGACCCTGCTTGCCAGACAGGTGCTTGTGCCACTGAGCTAAATCCCCTAAATTCTTACTTTTTAAAGTGAATTCTGCATAAGACCTCCTTCATTAAAAAAGAATTACAGAGATACAGCTCCAGAAAAGCTTATATATAAACTGCCTTCCCTAACTTTTTACCTGGAAAAACATCAGAGTGCTTCATCATGTATCAGGTGATACACTGGGTCAAAGAGAGGTTTATTTTGATAACTCATTCATAGAATCCTTATCAAGTTCCTCCTGCATTGATCATCCTATGCTGGAATTTATGGGGATGAATGTGCATCTGACAAGGAAAATGAACTTACAAGTGAATATGCATGTGATGCTTTTAAACCGTATCTTTCCACATTTAAGGATAATACTGAATGCATTTTTATCCTTTCTTTTTTATCAGGAAATTCACAAAACTTCAAATCTGAATGTCTCAGATCATTCATCACAATGAAACTGGCCCACTGTAAGATGGATTTATAATGCACTGGAAAAAGAAACATGGAAATTTGTTCTTTTCTGAGGATCTTAGTGGTTCTGAGTTGAGGCCCTTGTCAATTGGGAACTATGGTAATGCACAAACAAATAAGGTAAGAGCAAACGGGCAAGTTAACAAACAGTGTTACCAGCAAACACTGCACATTCCTGGGAAATTGGACCATGCTTTTCCTGTGCCCTACTAACAGTGCCAGACAACTCAAAGTGGAAAACAAAAGAAAAGACAAAAATCAATCAAGTTGGTCATTGACTGATGTGGCTTCATCTCAATGGCATTGTATTATTACAGTTTACAATCTTGATTTTTTTTCAAATTTATTTATGACTCAAAGGGTCGTTTGTAATTTAAATATACTGCCACCAAGTGGCGGTGATGGGGATCATATGTCATATACGAAAAGTAAAGTTCACACCAGCAACTCTGTTTTGGGTCTTTTGTTTTGTTTTAAGAGAATTTTATTTTTTTTTTAATTTTATTTAAGCGAAGAAAAACAAAACAAACAAAAACTACAACAACAACAAAAAAAAACGACATATATAGTAAAAACAACAAGCAAAAGAGACAAGCAAACAACTAGCATAAATACACAACATTGCAGGTTTACAAAACCGGAAGATAGAAGCTTGACAATGGTTGCAATTTGCGCATCGTTA
>RJWM01021502.1:0-37167 GCA_004363535.1 Dasyprocta punctata
GCCCCTTACACCAGGCTTCACCTCCCAACAGCACACTCAGCTATAATCCCATCAGTGGGCTAATCCAGTATCTCACACCCAGGCTCCAGTCACCTTGCAAAGCCCCACCCATGAGCACATGAGGCTTTGGGGGGAATATCTAGATGTAAACCATAACATCCAGTTCCTTTTTATTTGCTCAATAGTATTCCATTCTCTGGATGCCCCATAGTTTGCTTATCCATTACCTAGTTGAGAGGCATTTGGGTTGTTTCTTCTTTTGTGTGATTATAGTAAAGGTGCTTTAAACTTTTTCATATTTGTCTTTGTGTGAAGATAAATTTTGTGGGAGAAAATATTCTGTGAAAATATTTCATGTAGTAAATACTGAGGAGTGGGGTTTATGGTTTATATGGTACCAGTTTCTAAAGTGTCTCTACCACTTTGTAGTTCTGCCTAAGAAGATTAGATACCTTCCATCTTTGTAAATAACATTATTTTCAAGGTTTTTGTGTAACTTTTTTATGAATTGTTTTACCATTCTGATAGGTCTATCATGGTATGTCATTTTTATTTTAATTTGCATTTTCCCCTAAAAACTAATAATGATATTGAGGATCTTTTCATGTGCTTTATACCATCCACATCTCTTCTTTGGTGATTTGTTATTTCACTTTTGGTCTTTTTCCTGTCAAGTATAATTGCAGTTTGACTGTATACATTTTGAGGTTTCTTAGTCTTTCTTTTTCTACTCCTTATTCATTTCTCATTATAGAGTAATAAAAGCCATTCTGTGATGATAGTCTCAAGTAAAATTCTGGTGAAAACACTGAATAGTATGTAAAGTATTACTTCACAAAAGTAAAAGTACATAGTTAATTCTTGAAAATGTAAGTGGCAAAAAATAAATATAAGCAAAAATCCAAGTTAAGTTAAAATGCGCAATACTCGGAAAAGTTAGGATAAGAAAGAAAAACTGTGCATAATGATGGTCTTGCTTTCCAAGCAAGGAAACTGACATAATTTTTTGACCATTTGGAGGTCACACTGCAGGTTGTTTTTAAAGTTAATATATGATCGAGATTTTCTAGCTCCTGAGCACCTAACTTGGGGGCCTTTTCATATTTGGTTTTATCCAGTCTTGCAAAATTGCATTATTTCAAGTTAAAGCATGTTGTGCCCTGTTAGTGGAACTTTGGCTTCTGTGAAAAACTGAAGAGCCAATAAATATTCATGTAATCTCTAGGATAACATATTGAAAAGGACAGCTGGCTCAGGAGGGATCATTTGCCTGGGTTAGTATCTGTTTCCATTTACATTAAGAAAATATTGCAAGAAGTTATTATCTGCCTCAGGGCTTGGGGAATACAATGGAAGGCTGATATTGCACCTGATTGCTTTTGACATTTACCTATTGTAACAGGGAAACTGTGTGAAGATAGCCAAGTGACTTTTTACAAAACACAATTTCAGAGACTATAAAAGGAAAAAGGAGATGGCAGAGATAGAATGCTCTGCGTCTGTAAAAATGAGAAACATGACTTGTCAGCAACACCTGCTTGTAACTATCAACCATTCTACTGGGCCTGCTGAGAAATTACTCAGAGCCAGAGCCACTGACGGCTGTGAAGTCTCAGGTGCTTCAAAAGTCAGGCCAGAGATTTAGAGGAGAGTGTGGTTTATTGAACATTTTTGACCATAAACCAAGGTTTGATATGTTATTTCATGATATTTTCTAAGCGCTGGAAATCAATTATCCTTCATGTTTTTATTTTTCTAACCTACATCACACGGTAGGATTTTTAAATTTGGGTATGTCTTGGTTACTTTTACTTTTCTCTCATTACTGAGACAAAATACCTGATGCCCAAAATGAAGGAAGGAAAGGTTTATTTCTTACAGTTCTTGGAGGTTTCAGCACATACTCAGCTGGTTCCAAGACAGCATGGTGTGACAGGGGGGCAGCCCTTCATGGGCTGCAAAACAGCAAGGTGTGAACCGGCAAGAGAGAGAAGACACGCCTTCTTCCCGCCCTTACACTGCATGTTGGCTCCACCCCTGGGTGGGTGCCACACTCACACCATCAATCCCAGTGCCAGACAACAAACCAATCACGAGCACCAGACTCAGCTGCATCCATGCCACAATTACGTGAGACTTGGTGGGGTCATAGGAATATAAACCATAACAGGGTACATAAATTATTTTACAACACTTTTTCAATACTTTTTCAAAGATATTCCAAATCTCTAACTGGGACACTGAAATATTGTTTGCAAACAACTGATTTAAACTGGGGGTGGGATTCCAATTTCTAGTTGGTAGTGGTAAAATAATAGCATTCTTAATCTCCTGTCTTTATTATCTTTTTTATGTTTTTATTTTATTTATTTATTTATTTATTTATTTATTCCTGAGACAGGGTCTTGCTATGCAGTTTAGGCTGGCCTTGAGCTCACTTTGTAGCCCAGGCTGGTCTCAAACTTTGCAACAATCCTCCTGCCTCAGCCTCCCAAGAGCTGGGATTATAGGCTCCTCCCATTTCTTAAACCCCAACAAACTGATAGAAAGTGGATGAGACGAAAGGATTAGGCAGGTGTGGGCAAAGTATTTTAAAGGTAAAAAAGTAGCAATCCATTCAGCAAGGGAGAGGCAACCAAAAAGAGACATGGATACTATAGACTCTTTTTTTTAGAAACTCAGACAAGCTTAGACCCTAAAAAACTCAGGACAGAATGAAACAACCATGACCACCAGGTGTGAAATTCTTACTTTGAAGCTAGAAAAACAATGAAATAAACAACAATAAAACTAGAAGAAGTGAAGATATTTCACAGAACAAAGGATATTTCCCCAAATCTTCTGGTTTACATTCATGGATGTTCAAAGCATTTGCTCTGGACTTGATGCTTTTGCCCCCCAGAAATGCCCATGTGGGAGCACTAGATCTCGGTGTGATGAATTTGGAAATGAGCCTTTGGGAGGTAAATAACTTTAGACTGAGTTTTGAGAATGGAGCCCCCGTGATGGGATTAGTGCCCTGGTGAGATGAAAAGACCAAAATTCTCTGTCCCCAACACACGAGGCTACAGCAAGAAAAAGAGCAATCCTAGTCCAGTCTGTGCTGCTAGAATGCATTGCAACAGATGAGTAACTGTTAATGAACAGAAATGTGTTGCCTCAGTTGTGGAAGCTAGGAAGTCCCATATCAATGTACCAGCATCTGGTGAGAGTCTTCACACTGTACCCTCCCATGACAGAAGGCAAAAAGGGCTTTATCCTTTCATAATGATGTCAGTCCCATTCATAAGAGTTGAGCCCCATGACCTAGTCTTCTTTCAAAGGTCCACCTCTTAATACTATTACAATGGCAATTACAGTTCAACATGAATTTTGCATGGAATAAATACTGAAAACATAGCAGTAGCCAAGTATAAACCAGGAAAAAGGCTTCAGGATGTATCCAACCATGATGCTGGTAATCTCAGCTCCCAGAACTGTCAGCTGTAGATGTTTGTTAAGCCACTTACTCTAGGGGACCCTGTTACTGCAGATACTAGCTAAGAAAATAGTATACCCATGAGTAAAAAGAGAATATTATTTTAAAAGAATAATATGATTAAAGAAAGAATTCTTAGTAATTGAAAGTATCATAACTGAAGTTAAAAATTTAGTAAATATATTGGAAGATAAGATGAAGAAAATCATGCATGAAATAGAACAAAAGAAACAGGACATATGAGCAGACTGGTAAGAAGTGATAATTAGCAGACCAATTCAAGAAATCAGAAATTAATAAAAATTCTGGAAAAGAAGACCACAGAAACACAATGGAAATTATCAAATAAATAGTATAATCGCATGCAAGAAACAAAACCCCTAGAGCACTACTTATCTTTCATGGGGGATTTGTTCTAGGAACTCAGGTGAATATCAAGATCCATGGATGCTCAAATTCTTTACATAAAATGAGGTGGTATTTGCACATAACTTCTACATACTCTTTTGTGCACTACAGATCATTTTTAGATTGTTTATAATACCTAACACAATGTAAATGTTATGTAAACTCTATTGTTTAGAGAATAATGACAAAGAAAATAGCCTGCATATGTTCAGTAGAGATGTAATTTCTTCTCAAGTATTTTTGGTACTGTGGTTGCTTAAATTTGCAGATGCAGAATCCAAGATTATGAAGAGCAAACTGTAGTAACACTGTATGCTAGAAGATGATAGAGAAATACCTGCAAACTTCTTAGGAAAATTCATTTTTAATGTTGAATTTTATACAATCCAGAGCTTTAAAGAATTCAAAAAAAAGAATTCAATCACATAAAGTGATAACATTTTCAAACATTAAGGATTGAAAAAGTTATTTTCCTTCATGTGTTGTTTCTTAGAAAGTTACTGCAGAATGTGCTCCAAGAAAATTAAAATATGTATCAAAAAAGATGAGTTGAGGTTTAGGGAAATGTGTGGTCTACCTTGGAAGACAAAGGAACCGTTAGGATTGTGAGAATCCCTAGCAGATGTGAGAGGAACCTGACTACTCTGGGAATGATGAATACTACTGAATGATGATGCAGGTAGCTGTAAGGACCATGAATAAGGATGTGATCTTCACCCTGCATGGGAAGGGGAGGAAAGCGTTAAAGAAAAGCAGTGAACTCATAAATACTACAGTGAACAAGATCTACGTGATAAAATCATGAACAATAGCTGACTTAACCAAAAATAGTGATAAAACTATTCTGAAGTGAAGAGAGAAAGTGGGAGGCAGAGTAAGAGTGCTAAATCCCAGAGGATAAATACTAAGGAGATAAATATTGACTAAAATCAATAAACTGAGAAACAATTCTCTAAGAATGTTAGTTAGAAATGTGGGCAGGAAAGAGCTGAAAAATTGTAAATGTTTGCCTTTAAGTCACAGAACTTGAGAGGACATGATGGTTGAGATGGTTAGGGCAGGACACTAAAGTTTTTCATCCTGAGTATTTTGTATTAACTTTTTTATATTTGTATACAAGTAAATTGCTTACATTATAAGAGATTTCCAACCATTAAAAATGTATTACTGTGTTTCCTTGGTCCTTTTTACATTATGGCATGAATTTCAGATTTTTTATATAATTTTCTCATTTTGTAGAATAAACCAGTATTTTCTAATCATTTGATAACCCTCTGTAAAAAATTATAAGTAAAAGGAACTCCTTTCTCAGGGCTACACTTGTCATCATGAAAATAAGTAAGCACTGCCCATTGCATGGTAGATCTGAGTGTCAGGGTGGGAGTGTGACACTTGTCTTAGATCATTTTCTGTTGTTACCACCAAGTATCTAAGACCATGTAAGGAATAAACTCTTATTTAGCTCACGATTCTGGAGGCCAGATAGTCCAGGGCATGGCTCTGCCATCTGACTGGAATTTGGTGAGGACCTATGAACTGCACAGTAACGTGGTGGAGGCATGACACTGAGAGACACAAGAAGAAAGCCAGCTCAGGTCCCCCTCTTCCTATAAAGCTGTTAATGCCGTCATGGGGCCCCTTCTCCCAACCTGTCTAATCCTAATCACCTCCCGATGGCCTTACTTTCAAACAACATGGAGTTAAATTTCCAGCAGGACTGCAGTACCACTGCAACATTGACTGCCTTGAAATTTCTTCTGCAAGATTCATCAGTCCACTGACCTTAATGTCAGTCTCACTCAGAGTCTCTGGACATGAGAAAAAAGTGAACAAATTTTCTGCAAAAAGATAATACACATGATATGGTGTCCCTGGTCCTAACTGCAGTGATTTTTTTAAAGGGTAAAACAGCCTGTTTTCCTGCTTTACAGGGAAAAAACTTATCGTATTTTAATAAAACTTCCTTGAATTTATTTCTGTTATTGCTGACCCAGCTTCCTGTTTGGTTAGCAAAGTTCACTAAACGCTGTCCAGATTTGCTCACCAAAACTACTCAAGTCAAACAGTACAAAATTTCACCTTCTACTTCTTGACTGGAAATTCTGGATTACTGGCTGTACTGAATGATAGAAATTGTGTATCATCCTTTTCCAGATCTTTGGGCAAAATGAAAAAAAAAAACTGTTATAAGGTTGGAACTTGACTCTATGAGACCAGATTTTCTGTCACCACTTCTAGGTCAAAACAGGTCAAAAAGAATGTCTCAGGTACCTAGAAATTGGCAGCATGACTCTAGGGATATACAGAGAAATGGCAAGTAGCTCCACAGAAGAAGAAGTTCTACATGTGCGCACAAATGGACTTTTTTTCCCATTCTTCTCTTGGCCACCCACACCTCATACACCACACTAATATCTAGACATTTCGTCAGATTATGAGGAAAGAAATTACATCAAAAGACTACAGCAACTTGAAATATTTATGTATCGCATATATTAATGTCCACTGAAGAGAGTTACAGGAGGATATGTGCTTTGTAAATGACTGTAATAAAGAATTTGTTACATAAGGATAATTTCCTGATGATAAAAGAAAATCAAGGTAATTATTAGACTTCTTAAATCAGTATATTGAGGGGCTGCTGGGGATTGAACCCAGAGCATACTAAGCACATCTGTCACTGAGCTATACACTTGGAATCAAAGGTATTCAAGTATATGCTACACAGAGCTTTGTGGCTGAGCTAGGAAGCTCGCAGGTTCAAGCCCAGCCTAGGCAACTTGGCGGCTTAGCAAGACCTTATCTCAGAATGAGAAATAACAAACAGCTGAGATGTAGCTGTCAGTGCAAAGGCCCTAGGTTCAATCCCCAGTACCATCAAAAAAGAAAACAAAAAATAATAATATACTATTTGGACTACCTTTTCTAGTGCTGTGCCTAGGAATGAAAAACACAACTAGAAGAGTAAAGGATTAGTTTTACTCTTTTCCCACCACCCACCTTTTGGTGCATTTTCTTGGTAACCAGACCATATTCTCATTTACATATCTCACAACGACTCTAAAAACAATGGGGTGATACAATAAAGAAACACACTGTGAACACATGAACATAGCATCAGTTACATAATCTGCAGGACTCAGTGAAAAATGAAAACGCAGAGTCCTTGCTCGACATTTAAGAGCGTGAAGATGGTGCCCGCGGACTGTGAAGCTAACTAGGGGACTTTGTTGCCTGTGGGGACCTATACCAGGACACAGTCGCACACCCCCGAAGTCACCTCTGGCAGTGCGCAGGCCTGTCAGGTCTTCCCAAACAGCAAGAACACTGTCACCCAGTCTTATGTTCCGGGGCAGAAGCAGCCAAGTCAACACTAATTACAATTCCTAATGTAATGAGATTTCTTTCAATTTCCAATTTGTTATCAGTATTTACTGATCCAGATTTATTTTTGGGTGCAAAATAGAAGCATAAGTGGTTATTGACAAGGGGAGTGTTTCTTCCTCTGTAGCTGTACAGTTAGTATTTTCCATGTGATCCTTTTTACCCTTAGAAATATGGGTTCCGCTGGGTTCCCCAAATTGCCTTTGGTGTGCGTTCTCCCCTGGTCCCATTTGACCATCTGCTTGTTACCAACTGCAGGGCACCCAAACCGTTCAACCACAGGAGGATGACGCATGCATGCTGGGGAGAAAGTGCGCTTTTTGAACATGCAGTCCTTAAAACACCAGCTGTTCGATTTGGGATTTTGCAAATAAGTTGGCTATGAATTTTAGGGAAGACGTTTTCATTTTTGGAAAGTTAAATTTCACAGACTTCTAGAAGAAAACAAGTCACACCGCCTGCTCGTTCTTACTTTTACCATACAAAATTTAAAAATACAAAACGCATGGTTTTTTTCCCCCCACAGCTTTACCCCTGACGAACAAAAACAAAACTCTTTCAAGGGACACCGTGTCCCCCTCCAGAGGAGGTCAGTATCGAGCCTTCTAGGAAGGAGAGATGGAAAGCAAGATTAATGTGAGAGGGTTTCTGAAGGCAGAAAGGCAGATCAGATGTCACCCCCTGCACCCCAGGAGCACAGCTAATGTCTTCTCTCAGGGAGCTGAGACAGGGCAGCAGCCGGGACTCTGGCCTGCAAAGCTTCCATCTTTACCCCTCCATTCCCAGATTTGATAGACACCCCCTTTCCATCCTGAGCTGTTCCCTAAGCGAGCTGCCATGGGGTAGGAGCACTTTGGTCCCTCCTGCCCTTATCGCTTTCTGAATCCATGTGTAGGCCTAGGAATTCTCTCCTCTCCTCTCTTGTCACAAGCGGCCTTTCCCATGGATCTGCCATTTGTGCTGTGTTTTAAATATTTTTGTACATTTATCCTCAGTCTCCATAACCTGACTGTCCATTTCTTGAGGGCAAATTCCTTCTGGTGTTTCTGTAATTGTCTTCCCCCATGCACCTAGCACACTACCTGTTACTAACAGGATGATGTGTAGATCTGTTCTGATTAATGTGCTGACAGATCAATCCTCCTGCCACAACTCCTAATTCTGAAAGTAGACAGTAAATAATCTCCACAGATTATTGAAGAAAACAACTGGAATCATCTAATTTTCCTTTCTTACCCGGTCACAAATTCTAAACCCAAACTAACTTCTCCTGCCTCTTTAAGCCAATGATACGTTGTTTAACCTTCACATATTAATGGGGCTGTGAGCTAATGAGTGTGTGCTATCGGTTGCCTGTGCAGTGCTTTTTCTGTGTGCGTCACTCTCATTTCAGAAACTTCTCTCATGTAAGTTTGCCATGACTGATGCGAAGTCCACTTCCCCTGTTAAATGCTTCCCTCCATGTATTAGGCCACTTCACGGGATCTGTTAGCAGGAGATAATTAAACGTAAACATGAGTCACAAGGTTTTCTTCCTCTGAAATGAAATGCACATGAACAACAAGGAAGTAATAGAGGGGGAGGGACAGAGAGCAGGGGAGGGATCTAACAATCCCTTCCCTCAAGAGTTCACTACAAATTCATCATCAATGCAAGAAGAGCCCTCCAGGTAACCATCCTGTCCTGTGTGTGGGGCCTGAACTAAGGTAGAACTCAAGAGCCAAGTGGCCGAATCAGTCCACTTTGCCCAGGTGCTAAGGAGCCTGGGTGGGCATCACATAGGTCCCGGAAGAGAATGCTACAGCAAAGAGGGGAGACTGATTTTTCCCTGTAGAGGTGTACCTAGACACCCCAGGAAACCAGCCGTTTAGAACTCAGAGGGCATCCGTCTAACTGATTATCTCTGAAGGTTCCTACTAAAACAAGTGCAAAGCCAGAGGAGAAAGTTCCCGATAGAAAACTATAAACCAGTCGCACTATGCATGTGGTGTTTTACCCAGACATTAATAGTGAAATAGAAAAGATGTGTGGCTTTTTCTGTAAATCGTGATTTTCAATTAACATTTCTAAATAGTGACATATTTTCTCTTTCCCAAACATCAGTATGTCCAAAGCCAGATGACATATTGCGACTTTTCCTGAATAGCTGTGTATCCTAAGAACACTGTGTCACAAAGACTGATCTGAAGATTTGATTTCTGATGCTGCCTGACAGATGGTGTCTACAGGCGCGCCATCGAAATGGACTGCTCTCGAGCAGTTACCTTAGTCATCAATTCTCAGAGAATTAATGAGCACCATTCCTCCCAATAATGGAAACCAAGGTTAGGGCCCCTTCCTTGTCCAGTAATCCCATTAGCATTGCACAGAAAGCACTTGGGTCACAAACTCTGTGGACCTGATCACCCAGCAAATGTGATCCCCGTCTTGTTCCCAGAGAGGCTCCTTGGCGGGCACACCCCTTGTCAAAGGTTTGTCGTCCATCAGCGTTGAATATCCATATGTATGCCGGGGATGACGCGGAGGAGGGGTGAGTTCACTTCAGCTGCCAGAGCTTCCAGTGCTGTTCTGTTCAAGCGAATGCCCATAGGAAGCAGTTGGCACGAAGCTAGGTCAGGTCCCTGGAATTGCTGAACACACGTTTCTAAATCGCGGGTCCACTTAGATTTTATGTAAGCTGCTCAGTTGTTCCATGGGGCTCCCCAAGAATTTGTTCTCATTTTCATTCTCTTATTTTGGTTTTTCTTCCCTTAACTTCTGTTCTAACTACCCTAAGCCAGTGACAATGGCCTTGGAACTAAGAGTTTGATGAGAAGCAAATGACTGTTGACAGTGAAAATCTAGAGCAGCGTGCTGTCGTGAATGTTCGCTGGGGCCCTTCCCTTGCTCCTCAGAGTTCAAATTGTTCTCCTCCTCCTACATATCAGAAAAGAAGGGAGTGACCTGGAGGTCTGAAGCCAAGGCAAGGGTTTACGTACTGGCTCTCACACTTATTTGCTTTGTCAACAGGGAAAGAAACGTGACTATCGGATTTTTACAGCCACTTCACAATACTGCTATAAAGATTCAAAATAAGTGCCTAGCACAATGCCTGCGAGTTAACAAAGCGTAGCCTATTACTGTTTTTATTGTTGAGAGCACAGTTTTGCATGTGTATTGTGTGTGTGAGAGTGAGAGGAAAAGAGAGAGAGAGTCTGTTGAAACATTTGGGGTGTTATGCCCAGTACATTCCAAATGACCCCCAGTAATGCAAGAGAGCAGAGGCATGAATGAGTCATCCAGATGTGATCTGTGTTTTGAAATATATTTTAAATTTTCATCTCAAATGCCAGCGTTCCTAATACCCAAATAATTTACTGTAGGCTAGAAACGACACTTAAGATGTGAAGCCCTACCTAACTGGGATCGGAAGGCCCTCCAGTTCTCCTTTCCGGTCTTCACAGCAAGCCAGGTTCCAGGAGTCCCCTCCACACATCAGAACCGCCGGTGGAGTGGTTTGGGTTCCTGACCTGGAAGTAGCTGTGGGCCCAGATGAAAGCCCCAGATGCTCAGAAAGCAAGTGGCAGTTTAGAGGTCAGAGGCAGCAAAGTCTGGAGAGGCAGAGGGGGACCCTCACCAAGGGCCCCAGTCTGGGATCTGCAGTCTGAGTGCTGGGCTCCAAGTCCCCTCGCCCCGTGGGACCCTGGGTGAACTGCTAACCACTGTGTGCCTTCACCCCCCATACCAGGAACTTGGATGGTGTCAGGGACCTTGTATGATTTGTCGGGGGCTATTTTATATATTTTAATGTAGCTAGAATAATATATACACATCTATCATGTAACACAATGCATATTCATGTAAGTATAAACTATGGGGAGAAGAAAACTTAGATGATAGCAGATAATTAAAGGTTCTATGCTATGTTGATTTCCCATTGAGTAAGAAACTCTTACTTACAAGTTATTATTTTCCTACAAAGACTTGTAACGTTTTTTTGCATGAAATCAGAAAAAGACACTTGGGCCCACCCAGTGTTTTTCTAATCCCCCAAATCCATCTCTCTATCTAAACAAAGCTGTTTTCCTGTCTGATATGTATGTGATAGCGCTCAGTATGATGCCATAGCAAGTAATCTTCCTTTAGTTTTAGAAGTGATATAGGTTTTACCCACATGGAAGGAAACAAGTTGGTACCTAAACATGAACGTGTCCACATACACATCAGTAGTGATGTCAGAAATATTTCAGAGATAATTAAAACAGTAATGCTTATGGTAAATAAAAAATGTGTTTGATCTTCCAGTGTAAGAGGTTTCACTTTAGGGACACGGGCTTGGTCAATATTTTCGTATGCTACCTATAACCTCTCAGAGTTGAAGAGGAAATGAAGTAGTGGCTACTTAACTCACTCCCTGTCCGTCCTTATCATGGTTATGAGCTGATGTTCTGCCTTTTACTGTAGGACACTCAAAAAAAAAAATTTGAGCATTCAAGGAGTAGACACCCTTGGAGCACATGAGTGGGAGGCTGTCTCTTTCCCTCGCTCTGCAGATTAAATGAGTACCTGATTCCACAAAGACAGCAGCAACAGTCACTGGCAGGCGATTGTGTGTCTCGTGCTGGCTGTGTTGAAGAGAGAAAGCAAAGGGAACAGATTCCTGGACTGTAAGCTCCTTGGGACAGTTTACAGGGACACTGTGTTCTCTGGATATCTGACCCCAGAAATAGTTGCCTTGGTAGGTACTCAGCTGCGTGCATGGAGCTGAAGTCAACCTGCCAAGAAAACCTAAGTTTCCATCCATCTGGCTCTTCCTACCCATATAAATAAATAATACAAAGAAACTAAATGTTCATTGTCTTGGTGTCATGTTCCATCAGTGCTTAAATTTTTGTTTTAATATCTCAGTAATTAGAGTGCATTATACAGTCAATGGAGTATCACTGTTTAAGTGGCAGAGTTGTGGCTGCTTCTTTTTTCTCGTATTTAAAATAAAGATGTATCTTACCGTCAGCAGCGTCTCAGATTTGGTGAAATCCATGATGTACCAGACACCAGCGAGATGCAAGACCACATAATAGAGTCAGTGAGGAAGAAGACGCAGGGCTGAACGCGAGTCCTCCTTTAAACCGAGCCTCAGATGGGTGGAGAGGGGCTGTAATGTCTTCACTGCGTGGCTACCACCCAATCAGCACATAGCTCTTCCTTTCTTTTTTTTTTTTTTTTTTTCCCTCTTCTCAATGAAACAGAAAGGGATAGAAATTAAATTCCTGTCCTTTATTGTATCTGCCTGAAACTGTGTTGCTGTCTGTGAAGTAGGAGTTCCTGGGGCCCATCATTGTGTATCTAGGGTTCTCCTACACGGTTATGTGCTGGGGTCCCCCGGGACCTTCTTAGGGATCTGTGCTCCTCAGCTCCTGCCTGAACCCCTGGCGTCAGATGGTCTGGGATTAGGCCCACATACCTATGCCATTAATGCTTGGGTGACTGGTATGCCCTGAAGTTTGAGCCTTTGTGTTTGGAACTGGCTCACCACTGTGAAGGGCCTGGATTTAGGAACACTGGTCTCAGTAGTGTACACAGGACCACAGCTAATAGCAGTGATTATGACTCCAGAAGGCAAATATGCTGACCAGGGAAGGAATTCTGATGTTGCTTTATTTCCTTTGGGCTGGGACTGAAAGATAGAACATGCATTGGTGATGTCCCTGATACCTATTTCTGTTGGGGTTTTTTTAGCTGTGCCCCATAAAATCGGACGCATCATTGATGGGAGTCCTGCAGATCGCTGTGCAAAACTAAAAGTGGGAGACCGGATCTTAGCAGTGAACGGCCAGTCTATCATCAACATGCCTCACGCTGACATCGTGAAGCTCATCAAGGATGCAGGTCTTAGTGTCACCCTTCGCATCATTCCTCAGGAGGGTGAGTGCCTGAGGTGGCCTTGCAGGGAGACACGGACACAGTCACTGGGGGCTCCACAGCTGTCACCAGGGCGTTGTCAGAGGGTCCAAGGCCCCCTGCTCGCTCCGCGGTGTGAATCCCAGGCCAGTGGGTTATCCCATCATTCCCCGGGTCTTGGAGCACTGCTTTGAGGGTTCTATTAAGCCAGAAGTCATTCAGCAGAGCAGATAGAGTTACAAACCTGAAAAAGAAGAAGGAAAAAAATTAAAACTCATTCATTATTAATAGTTAATCTCTGGAGGATTCTTCAAAGTCTGATTGGTTTTGGAAAGCCTAAAGAAGTTCCATGGTCTAAAGTGCTCATTTAGGAAATGCTCCCTCTGACAACACCTCTAACTCCCACTTGGCCACCTCAGTTCCTCTGCCCCGGGAGTCCCCCCGGGGCTTGCAGAACAGGGACACCCTGACTTTGCAGCCAGGCCTTCAGGGGCCCACAATGCTGAGTGCTAATGCACACGCATGTTCACTCCTGGTTCCCAGTCGCTGGCTCACTGGCGACATTGAAGAATTCAGTTCCTTGCACTGCCGAGGCCGTATCCTTGCTCAGTCTGGCACCCTGTGTTTGACTCAGCCACCTCCCCCTTCATTTTAGGGTTATCCCACGTGGAGACACCAAATGGCTAAACAGCCTCCTGACTTTAACGTAAAGGAGTGGTGCCCAACCTGGGTGATTTGGGGTGATTTTGTCCCTCTCGGGGACACTTGATGCTGCCTGGAGACATTTTTGACTGTCATGGTTGGGGTGAGGGAGCACCTGTCATCTAGTCAATAGAGGCCAAAGATGCTGCTAAAATTTTCCACACACAGGACAACCCCCAAGGTAGGAATTTTCTGGGCCAAATGGCAAGAATGCCCAGAAACCCAATCAAAATGGAGAGGAATTTAAAATCTTCGGGCAATGGGAAAAGAGAGGGAAGAGTGGTTTATAATGGAATGCTGATAGATCGCTTCCCCTTTATCACTCAGTGAGAGGCAAAGAGAGAATTCAATGGCCATGGCTTTTTTCAAACCTGTGATCTGCAGATACCAATGTGTATAAAATATTCAGTGAAAATAAACTGTCAGCAAGACTGCTTACTAAAAATCCAGTGTGCTTCTCCCAGTCTAAAATGTGCTTTTCCTGCCCTTATCCCAATATACAGAGATAATTTCAGTTATAAATTTGATGGTATTAAAGAGAAAAAGCCAAGAAGTAGTGTTTGGAGAAAAAAAGAAAGAAAGAAAGAAAGAAAGAAAAATAAACAGCTTTCTGAGTCTTCATGGGTCCAGAAATTTTTCTTTGCAGAGAACTGTAGCCATGAGGGATTATTACTGAAAGGGGCTGAGGACAAGATTGTAAAACCGCTTACCATTTTATGGTTAGTTCTTTACCTACGCTTTGGAAGACAGTTAAGACACATCATTACAGTCCAAACGTGGTGGCTAAAACATTTTCTCACAGCACGCAATGCTGGGAAAATAGAGTATGTTTTAGAGCTTACTCCTCTGAGTTATTTCTCCGAGTTTTAACAGGATTTTTTGTTCAGTGGTTGGTTGGCTTGAGTTTTTGTTTGTTTGGCTCGGGTTTTGGTTTACCGTTGGTTGGTTTTGTGTTTGCTTTGTTTTCTGTTTTTATCTTTGGTACTCTTCTGACAAAATGACATGAGACCATTTATCACCTTGCTGGGACACCCGGTTTTAATTAATGGGTACATGTTCCAGGATGGGTTTCAAGCTTGGTAAATTTAAGCCACTATCTGAAACATGGCAGAAATGGAAATTACCACAGCCTTGCTCCGTGTGGAAGGCAGGGTGGCCGCTGTCACCTCTTGGCCCCGGTCCATGCCACGCTGACCACCTCTGCTGCTTTGCTTCCCATCACAGAGCTCAGCAGCCCCGCCTCAGCCCCCAGCTCCGAGAAGCAGAGCCCCATGGCCCAGCAGCACAGCCCGGTGGCCCAGCACAGCCCTCTGGCCCAGCCCAGCCTGGCCACCCCCAACAGCCCCGTCGCCCAGCCGCCTCCACCTCAGCCACTGCAGCTGCAAGGCCATGAGAACAGGTAAAGCTGCTGAAAGGCAAGGGATGGGGAGGGGAGATGTTTGGGGACAGCCCTGGACACAGGCAGGGAGGGAGGCCGTCGTGTGGTTGACCTTGCAGCTTGAACCTCTGCGTGATCTGGAGTGCGTGGAGTGTGCGGCTGTGTTCGTGAGTATAACCAAATGTCTGCCCTTGGTGGCAAGAGAACTTTCCTGGAGAGACACAGGGGTTAATGAGTTCATCAAGAGTAAAGAACGCATGCTGTGAGGACGGGAAGCAGGAAGGACAGAAAGAAGGCCAAGGCCGGGTGACCAGGGACAAGGGACATGGTGTCAGATGAAGTCGGCGAGTTTAGGGCCAACCCCACAGCTCCAGGAGCGTGCTGCAGGTTTGATCTGTACCTCAGGTACAGGGTAGGTTGCCACCGAGCAGCTTGGGCTGTTGACTGACGTCATGGGATTTGCTTTTCAAGGTCTCACTGTCGCCCCACAAGAGAGCAGACGGGAGGCCGGGCAGGGCAGGACGGGCGACAGTGGCCGCAGAAAACCACTGGCCCATAAAGGAGGCAGCTGGGAGTGTGAGGATGGAGGAGGATGAGGAAGGATTTGGGGGCATCAGCAAGTGTTTGCGCTGCTCCTGTGCAGGTTACATCCTCCCACCGAGAGCCCAGCAAGGGTCTTCCAACCCCCACACACGAGCACCGTGAACCACCGTGACTGAGGCACTTAGAAAAGAGAACGTCATAGAAAAATGACACTGTCTTCTAACTGTGACTCGTGGGTAACCAGAAGCCTGGATGGGGCTGGGCCCTCCCAAAGACAAAGATGTGTGTCCATATGCTGCTTCTGCTCTTGACAGGAGAAAAGCGGAACCACTCCCACCGCATCTCTGAGTGCAGGTCTCTCCTCCCTGGGCTTCCCCTGGTCCCTGGGCTTCCCCTGGTCCCTGGGCTTCCCCTGGTCCCTGGGCTTCCCCTGGTCCCTGGGCTTCCCCTGGTCCTGGTGCTTCTAGCACCTGCTTCCTCCATCCGCCCCCCGTGCTGGGGGAGATGAATGAGGCTCAGTGTTTGACTTCCACAGTTCTCTGTGTTCCTCATTCACATGGTCGCGGAACGGAGCCTTCCCCTGAGCCACACAGGTGGTTTTCCTGCAAAGGCACCTTCTGCTCGGTTACTTTCAGGAAAAAGTAAATGCACTGTTGTCCTCAGTTGCTTCTGGTTTTAATGTATGCCAGGGGAGAGAAAAGCCCTGTGGAAGTGAGAAACTGACAACCCATGGGAAGGGCAAGTCCTGGGCGCCTCATACTCCCCAAGTGCGTCTGCTCCCTCTGTGTTATTCGAGCAGACTGCACCTGCATTCCCCAGGGCCCATCCTGTGTCCATCGGGGAGCACTTGAGAGCCCAGCAGTCCCTAAATCAGCTTCCAGCTCCTCTTCCTGATTCTCCTACTGTGGATTAATCTTGCAATTGTGTTCAGGGTGCAAGGACTTCACACACATGCGTGCTGCTTCACGCTTGGGCCAGTGACCTTGTCCTTGAGTGGGTAATCCTCCCGTCTCTTTTGATGTGCTCTTCAGCGGGTTAAACCTGCTCCTCCAGGAAAGGCCAGAGCACAAGAGTGTGCCATGCTTCTGTGTGGGCAGCAGCTCCATGAGGCCACTGTTGGATCCTGTCTGCCGTACACTGTGGCCCCAACATAGAAGCATTAGGCTTCAAAGTTTTTTTCCTGACTACAAAATATGTCCTAACTCTGGGATTAACACACTGATCTGATCCAAATTTTTTATAAATCACCACTCTACTTGCCCAGAGTTCTCATTTGCTTCAGCACCCTGGGAAATACTCATTCCATTTCTGAGGGCTTTTACAGGCCAGCACTCAGATCTCTTGGCTTAACTCTTTCATTGCTAGTAGTTGCTCATTGGCCTAGGAGTGAAGAGATGCACTAATCTTACAGATACCAGAAACATCTTCACGGCTGCACTGAGAGACGCTCATGGGATCAGAGGAGGAACTCGTGCCTTTTTCTGGATCAGGCTAGCGTTGTCTCCAAGACAGCACATGTGGCCAAGCGCCTTTGTACAAAGAACGGCCACCTACACATCAGACTGAGCCGGTTCCTGCGTGAGAGCGGGCAGATCAAAGTGGCCATCTGCTTGCAGGTTTCTGTTTCATGAGTTAGAATAAGCAGTATTTTGCCCTGTCTTGTTTATTCTTGCATTTACTTCCCATGACACATAATCCCCTTCTGCCCATTTCTCAGTCCCTTAACGTATTCCTTTGGTGTGTGCTTGAGAAACACAATTTTACAATGAGTACAAGTAAAATACTGTTCAAGAAGAAGCATCTGTTGATTTTTTTTTAAAGAGCCATTATGGAGTAAATTCCAAAACTAAGTATAAAAGAGCAGAACTGACCTTCCCCAGCAGGGATAATTGGGGTTTCACTGTGATTTAAAGTAGCCAGGGCAGGGAGAGAGGATTGGAAACTGACTTTTTTCACAGACCTTGAGTCCTAGATGCCCATGACTGGAGGCAAATTCTTGATGGCCCACAAGATGTAGAATCTCACCTAGGCAACGCTTCTTGGTCTTGGGACTTCGAATACCATAAAAACTTGCTAGAACTTACTCTTAGTAGTCTGCTTGGCCATCTCTGGGTCTCTTTAGTAATGGAATATTCAAAATATTCAAAAAGATCCAATTTAACAATTTAAGATGACCTTTAATTAGATACGTTTACAGTATTTAGAGATCATTTCAACCATGTTTCCACAGAGTAATGAATGATCTCCCAAGGAGTGTGTGTGCGTGTGTGTGTGTGTGTGTGTGTGTGTGTGTGTGTGTAGGAGACTAAGAGAGAAAGGGACTGAGAGAATTGGTTTACCGTTGTTAGGATAGATTCCTATTTTGGGATGTATAGCTACTGTCTAACTTCCTACATTTGCCAATAGACAAAGTGCAAGAGGGATATGCATGAGTCCTTTTCCACAAAATTCTGGCTGAGCCACAATTTTATCTTGATTTCTTGAAGAGCCAAATGAAAGTACACAAAATGGCCTTTGTCAAAGATGTTTAAGTGATACTTACTATTTAATCTTCTTACAATCCTAAACATGCAGCCAGATCATGAGCTGCAAAAGATTATATTAATGGTTTTCTTTCATAAGTAAAGGAACTTTAATGAGTGTTTTTAACAATCTTGAGTCTTCCTTAAAATGCTTCACAGAGTCAAAGCAACATAAATTTTGGCCTAGTCATTGTGTCACTCATTTCGAAGTCAGTGACACTCATAAAACATTATATTTTCCTTCTTTAAGAGTTCCTCAGTGTGCAGTTCAGCTTACAATCCTGACACACGTCACTAATTAGGACAAAGTAGCAGTGTTTGGTGGCTTGGATAACAGCTGTTACAAGTTTCAGCTGTTTCTATTTCTCATTGTTTGTGTCTTTGGGGAGAGTCTTGCATTTCAACCTCTTTTGTTATACCCTGTGACACATCTGGTTGGAAACGGAGCACATAATGGATATTTCATACCAGTACCACACAAATCATGGAAATAAAGTGCCTATGCTAGAATTTAAAGCAGTGTGACATCAAAAGCAGCACACAAGCTATTTCTAGAAAGGAACCAACACACACTGGCAGATACCACCTGGTTCGATTCCTTTTGTTTAATGCATGCATTTGCATAGCTAAGTTTCTTATTCAAAGAATATTCAAATAATTCTGTTCTCAGCACGCACACTCTCAGTAGGTGAGTGGACTACTGAGGAAGAAAGCAAAGCCCAAATTATCCAGCTCACAAAAGGAATGTCTCCCTTTGCAGGGTTAAGCAACAAATAAGACCTATTCAAAGAGTTGATTAAAATAACTACATTACTATCCCCCTTTCAGGAACTTCAGATAAACACATCAATTGCCCTGTACTTTCAATGTATCCTCACCAAATATTAGATTATATTTACAGCAATTCTTCAGGCAAGTACTCTTTAAAAATATTTGATACAAATCATCATCAGTGAGACTATAAAGCAATAAAGAAATCATCTATTCATAAAGGTAAAAATTCTACTTGTTTTGAACATTTTTTCCTAAGACATTTGAGCTTTCCCTTAGTGCTAAATATTCTCTCAGTTCTTCATACCTTCTATATTAATGTTAGATGAAATTGTCATTGTATAAAACATATTTTTAATCTACCTACATTCCTGGGTAGCGCATTGTATACTGTTGCAATGGTCACAGACAGTGAAGTATGGATTTCGAAGACCTCAGCACCACGATGATGACTTTGCAGTTTACCTAAATAATGATCCCTTACTGGCAGGTATTGGCTGCTTTAGTCCTCTTGTGAACCAGGAAACCTCTCAAGCTTAGAGAAGTTCAGATTCATTAGAGAGCACCAAACTGACCGTTCTGGTGTCTGTGTTTATTAGCAACTAATGTCTACACATGAGGAGAAACAGATGCTGAACATAAACATTTTTTGCCTTCCTCTCCTCCTCCTTATGACTGCAGTGGTATTTGATACTCATCCTGATAGCTAGTATTTAAACGTCTGTGTAATATGATTGGAACTTCACCAAAATGGCCCAGTGTCTTTCTACTTCATTTGTAGTCCATAATTATGCCCACTACCACTCTTTTATAAAATATTCAAAAAGATCCAATTTAGAAATTTAAGATGGCTTTTAATTAGATACTTTTACAGTATTTAGAGATCATTTCAATCATGTTTTCACAGAGTAATGAATGATCTCCCAAGGTGTGTGTGTGTGTGTGTGTGTGTGTGTGTGTGTGTAAGGGACTAAGAAAGAGAGAGAGGTTGAGAGAATTGGTTTGCTGTTGTTAAGACAGATTCCTATTTTGGGATGTACTGTTAGTGTTTAACTTCCTACATTTGCCAATAGACAAAGTGCAAGAGGGATATGCATGAGTCCTTTTCCACAAAATTCTGGCTGAGCCACAATTTTATCTTGATTTCTTGAAGAGCCAAATGAAAGTACACAATATGGCCTTTGTCAAAGATGTTTAAGTGATACTTATTGTTTAATCTTCTCACAATCCTAAACATGCAGACAGATCATGAGTAGAGGCGACCCCCATAGCTCTTATAGCTGGACGAGGCCTCGAGATCGTGGGATCATTCTGGTCTCCTTAGAACGCTGAGAAGCCAAAGAAAACCCCCTTTCTATTTATTCAGTTACAGGTCAGAAGTAAAAGCAAGACAAGACGTGAAGCCAGACATCCGACAGCCTCCGTTCACAGACTACAGGCAGCCCCCGCTAGACTACAGGCAACCCCCAGGAGGGGACTACCAGCAGCCCCCGCCCTTGGACTACAGGCAGCCTCCCCTGCTGGACTACAGACAGCACTCCCCCGACACCAGGCAGTACCCGCTGCCGGACTACAGGCAGCCCCAGGTACCTGGGCCGGGGTCGCGTCGGCCAGGCCAAGACTTCCTGAAAGGCAAGGAATGAAGTAGGAGGGAGACAGAAAGGGGCAGCCTTCAGGGATACAGAACCACAGCTCTACGCCTCACTCTGTGTCACCGGGGTAGCACCTGCCTCCTGAAGCTGCACTGCGTAAATAACTGTTTCAGAATAAAGCAGAACAATCCAACCATCCATCCATCTACCCATCCATCAGTAGTGGGTGGTAGTAACGGGATGGACTAATCCCTGCTGGTGTTAAGTAGCCAACTCCCAGTGCATTGCCTTATCGAAGTTTTTTGAATGGTCTTATAGGGACAGGGCTGTAGCTCAGTGATAGAGAGCTTGTTTAGCATCCACAAAGCCCTGGATTCAGTATCCAGCGCTAAAAAGGAAAGCAGAAATAACTCTTACCGGACCTCACGAGTACCACTAACGCAGAATATGTGGCATTTGGCAGCAGTGGAAGTCTTCGGGTCTGTAACTATTTCCAGGGCTATCCTCTACCCGCTCCAGTAAAGAGCAGCCCCTTACCTCCATGCTGAGCATAAAGCCAGGCTTTACACTATGAATTAAAACTCACCTTTATCCCCAAAGAATCTAAGAACAGTGAAGATAAGGAAAATTTATACACACTGCCTTTTCAGAAAGAAAGAGAAAACGATTTTGTATACTTCAACTTGATATTCAGTGGAAGACCCCCATCAGTGGGCAACTGAGACAGTCAGATGCCATTAAATTTCACATTTCTTTTTAGCAAGCTCTGTGATTTACACACACACACACACACACACACACACACACACACACAATACGGTTCTCAAAGCAGTGAGTGAGAAACTCAGGAGAGGTGATGTCATTCAAGTGGCACACGTTCTCTACGAGAGGGAAGGAGAACAGAGAAGCAGACCGTGGCTGCTCCTCTAATCCCATCCCGTTTTCTCCCCTATCCAAAAGGATTTTGATTATTTCACGGTGGATATGGAGAAAGGTGCCAAAGGATTCGGATTCAGCATTCGTGGAGGAAGAGAATACAAGATGGATCTGTACGTGTTGAGACTGGCAGAAGATGGGCCGGCGATCAGGAATGGGAGGATGAGGGTAAGAACAGTCGCTTTTTGTGGAATCGCCTCATTCTGAGTGGAAAACCCAGTGCGGTTTTAGGACGGTGCTGAATCCCCTACCTAACAGTTAGCAAGATGTAGGGTTTGCTTTCTTCCGTCTCAGGACCCAGTTCTTTAAAAGTTTGTCCACACGCTCTCCTAAACATGTCTTTCCTCATGCTCCTGATGACTTCCTATTGATAAAGCTAAAAATAGTTATTTTTTTTTTAAGGAACAAACTAAAGGAAATGGACAGAGTAAAGAAACATATGAAAGAGCCTGAAATGCAGACGGCTCCCTAACTTTTTTTTTCTGCAGTTTGATGGTTCCATTTTCACTGAGACTGAATATCTTGAAATTTATTTTTCATGTCCCACTGTATTTACTAATCAAATAGTTTTGTGTTTCTTTGGAAATTCCTCTATCTTATTGACTGGTCTTTTGGTTTCCGTATTGAGCAGACAGAAGCTGTGGGAAAAAAAGGGAATTAGGGTTCTTGGATGGTATTGTCCTTAAAAATAATAGCAATTAGAAACTTTTCAATTGGATGGTAAGTTGGGGTGAATATTTTAATGTCATAACTGCTTTGTGGCATGTGATTGGTGAAAGAGCTGATTCTTCGTCTAAAAGTATAAAACTTGGTAATATAGAACATTAGACAATTTCTCTCCTTTCTCTTCTCTCCCTCCCTCCATCTCTCTGTCTCTGTGTGTCTGTATCTGTCTGTCTGTCTATCTCTCTCTCTCTCTAATAACAAGTAAGCCCATAATAGCGGTTGTTACGATCATAAGTAAAATCTTGGATCCATTCTTGCCTCCCTCCTCACTTTGGGCTTCTGGAACCTTTAATGCTTGCGCTCGGCCTCTCCGACCTATTCTCTGTATGCAACTGAACCTGTTATTTCTACCACCCCAGCTGCCATTTCTATGATTCTCACTCCCAAGTCCAAGAATCATCCACAGTGCCGACACTGGAAGAATGCACACGGCACCTACTCCTCTCCTCCTCTCCACTCAGCCCTCTGCCGGCTGGGGGTACTGGGGATGCATTCTGACCCCGGCAAAGCTGCCTCCAGAGACTGGCAGCCCCTGCCCTGTCCCCACTGCTCTCTCACCCTCTAGATGTGTGCTTAGGATGCCTAAGTAGAGAAGTACCCTTGCATGGAAAGGTCGTTCTTTCAAATAGAGTTTAAGCGAGAGTAGTGCTTCTCGGTACAGCCCAGCGCATCTGCACTCCCAGATTCTGTAGCCCTGCTGAGGCACCTGAGTCAGAAACAGTCACCAGCACCCCAGGCTGTGTTTTTAGACCCCCTCCAAGTGAGTCCAGTGTAAGCTGAAGCCGGGGGCCACTCAGCTGGAGGGAGCAGTGGTGACACAGGTGTGGCACAGGTAGGCTGTGCATGGCTCAGGTTCTTCTGATCCTCCCTAGACCAAACCTAGGGAGGTTTCTGTACTGTTCTAGGGAGTTGCCAGAGTCCCTAAGACCCATAAACACAGATTTACAATTCTGCAGGCAGGTGCTCAATCTTAAGAATGATGCTCATTTTCTGCAGGTGATAAAAATGAGTCTTCTACTTGAGTTTCAGAAAATGGTATTTTTCATGGTGGTCAAAGGTTATTAAAATGGACAATATTTCATCATTTTTCATACCATTCTTATAAAGCAGCCAATTCTTTATGTTTACCAGCTACCCAAAAGGAATAATTACGGCCAGTCATAGATAACATGGGTTAGTTTGTTTTGGACTAATATGTATGGCATTTGATTCTCAAAGAAAATGGGCCACTTGAGAGTCACAGAAATTTCATGAATCAGATTTAGCTGGTTGATTTTTATCACTGATCTTTAAGATAAGGCTAGGAGCTTGGCAGGGAAGATGGAAGACTTTTTTCTGCTATTTATGGATTATGGTTGATATTCAAGTGGATGGGAATTTTCACACTCATGGATTCTATGCTTATGGCTCCAGTAGAAAACTTACCAACAGTGTCAGTGGAAGGAGCCATTTCATAATGCAAGTTGGACAGGGCTCCTAATTATTCGCTCTCAGAGTTAGACAGTATTGGAGCTTTGTAAAGTTAAATATCAACAATTGTTCTTCGCTCAGAGTACATAATTCAGATTTTATTTTTTAAATTAATTTGATTGATACATTGTAGATATACATAATGATAACAGTCTCATAGAGAATATGCACCCATACATGACATATCTTGATTCTTCTTTTTTTTTTCCTCGTTACCCTCTCCTCCCTTCAATCTCTCTTCCCCTCTTTATTTACAAAAGCTTTGTTTTGTTTTTTCCTTCTGTTCTTTTTTCTTCCCCTTCCTTCCTTTCCCTCCTTCTCTCTCTATTTCTCTTTCCCATTTGAACACTTTATTCCCTATTTCACAATCTCTAGTCTACATTTTGGTCCTTATTTATTCTTTTGGTTTCTCATACCAGAGAAACAATGTGATATTTAAACATGTGTGTTCGATCTATTTCACTTGAGAGTATGTTCTCAAGGTCCATCCATCTATCTAGAAATGTGTCTCTGGTATGAGAAACAGATACTATTTTTATGTTATATTTGCTCATTTAAAGCTAATCTTTTCTGTCTTCATTGGTGCTTACCAAAAATTAATAATAATTCACAGATATGTTTAAATTTTTCAGCAAGGACCAGGATTTATCAATATTTGTATGACTTAATGGTTTGAGTACGATAAAGTAATGCATAAACTGGATAATTAATAGGTTCCACTTTAGAAAATTCACAAAAAATATAGAGACCATTTCTCATTTTATTGTAAGATTCTCCCTTGATCCTACTGGTGTCCAGATACATACAAAACTAACATTTGCAGAAGATGTTCTCTAAGGCAGCTGTGTACTCCATGGATATGGCTTGGTCTGTGGATTTCCAAGGCTTCTGAGACAACTAGGTATGCTGTGTATTCATAGACTAACATTAAAAATTAGCTCAAGAAGGGAAACAAGCACCAAGTTCTTTCCTGCTTCGAAATAATCAGGCATTTTTCTCTTTGTTAGCATAGTTTGTTCTCCTCAGTTTCAATCCTTTATTTCTTCTGTGCAAAAACTCAACACACAAAGGCCAATATGGAACTCAGCATATTTTTTTTCCTCTCTCTCTTGTAATCAGGAATAGAAGGAAAAAACCAGGTAATGATCTAATAGCAATCTACTTAAGATTAAACCCAGTGTGGTAAAATTGTTCAAGTCATGGTTACTATGAAAGAGTCAGGTGATCCTGAAAAATCATTTCAAGTATCAGTGAATGAATTACTGTGCTTGTGGGTTGGGTATATAAATAATGCTACCTTTGAACGCTTCGTTAATGTACCAAATGCTAGTCTCTGAGCTTGAGACTTTTCCAGTCTTTTATGTGGTTTGGTTGTAGGAAATGGTGAGACACAACTTTGCTAAGAACACAGTGAAACTTGAGGGCAGTGGGTGCCAGAGGGTAGCTAATATCCTTCTCTTACTGGGGAGCCTGAGAACCTGTGGAACATATCATCTGTAAAGCTTGTCCTTAAGCACCTGTCTTAACTACTTTTCTCATTGCTGGACAAAACACCCAACACCCAAAGTTAGAGCAGGGAAGTTTTATTTAGCTCACAGTTTGTAGAGGTTTCAGCCCATAATTGGCTGGCTCCAAGGCAGGGTAGCATGGCAGAGAACAGTTCATGGTGCCCACAAGGCATCAAAAGCAACAAGGGAGGGAAGACAAGACTCTTTCTGTCCCATATATTTTATGCAGGCTACCTGCCCTAGGGTGGGTGTAGCATTCACACCCTTAATCCTAGCTGGAACTGTGCCAAACCAACCAGTGGACTGATTTATTAATCACACACTCTTGGTCCCAGCATCATGCACTCTAGATTCAGCCACCTCTGAAAAGCCCCTTGACCACACAAGGCTTTGGGGGGACATCTAGACACAAACCATAACAGCACTGCAGTGTTATCCAAGAAAAATGCCAGTAATCTTCCCACCCAGCACTCTCTCATGGATCCAATGAGCATCAGATCCCAGACGATTGGTTTTACTCTGGCTTCGTTGCTTTTCTTTCACTCTGGTTCCTGGGTGCTGACAGCAAGAAAGAATTATTTTAGCAGAAATCCTTAGCAAATTAGGTGGCTTGCCTTTCCAACTGAATAATAAATACTCCCACAAAAGTTTTTATTTTCTTCCCTTCCAAAAGTATTGTGTTTACGTGTGTGTGTGAGAGACACAGAGACACAGACAGAGACACAGACAGAGACACAGACAGAAATTCTTTCTGCTTTATGGAGAGTGCCAGATCAGCCAAGAATCGCAGTACAAAGTCTAAGGGTTTTGTCAAAGGGTGAGAATGCGGCAAACCTTGACAAGAAGCTGGTGAGGGCTGGCACCCTGGCAGAGTCAGATTTACAAGCCCAAGTCACCACGCAGGCGAGGGTGTGAGAAACTGTTTTTAGAAGACCAGCTAGGTGTCTATTGAAGGTTCTAGAATCCCTTGTATCACAAAGATAAAATTAACTAAACAAGTGAATTTGAAAGTTTACCAAAAGTATTACTATTTTGTGTTTTTGTGGCTTTGATTCTCACCTTTTAACTAACAAAACAAAAATTTATAAGTGCAGAAAACAAGGAGAATGGAAAATAGCATTCTTTGTCATACCTCGTTGCTTTTCTTCAGTTACTCAAAAAGGTTGTTATCATAAAAGAAACAGAAATAACACTCAGATTACTAGAAGATATTGCTAGATGTGCTTCTAAGACAAAAACTGTTTTTCGTTTGTAAAATCACCTAACAAAGTTGAGGCAGACAAAATTTTCATAGTGAATGAGTAAATTTCTGGTAAAATATGCTTGAAATGTTATCTAATTTATAACTGAAATTAAATAGAAAACATAAGCAAAGAATAATGAACGTACAAAATATCTTATTGATGAAACTCAGCAAAGCAGAGAATATAAGAAATTTAAAGATAAATTTATCTCCAAATGCGAGACATTTGGGGCAAAGAAATACTAGTTCTAAGCACTCCAGTAAAACTCTGGTAGACAAGTTGAAACAGAATCTGAATGGAAAGCAGGTCTGTTTTTAACAGGTGAAATGGGGCTTGAGATACAGCTGCATGGCTGAGGTCCTGGGTTTGACCCTGTTCCATAAAAGTCTAATACAGTCACTGTCGTTATAAGACTTATTTTCTACAAGCGAAAAAGAACTTCATTTATAACGTCGTCACCTTACAGTTGAGCAGCGTTTGCGTCTGTCTAATGATTACATAATGTCATTTGTAAAACGAATTAGCTTCTTTCTAAAACTCCTGTAAGACAAAAGTCTGTATTCTGTGGGCTTTAGGATGACTAAAATGTCTTCTTAGACTGTACGGTGTGCAAAAAGAATACTACTTACCGTGATTTTGTTTTTATAATGTTTTATGACAAAAGGCACGATTCCGTCATACCTTGGTCACCTTTCCTTCTATGCTTCAGACATGTCTAGCTTGGGGCTACAAAATGAGTATTTTTTAAAGTACTCCATTTTATGTATGGTTTTTATTAAACATAAGTTTCCCAGAATATTTCTCACATATATAATAGGAATAAAATATTAATAGTGATTCAAGCACCCATGAACCCACAGTTAAGCCTTACCCGTCTCCTTCGACTGCATCCCCTCCCTCCCTCAATCCCAGAGGAGCCAGCAGCCTAAATAAAGATGCCCTTGACGTTCCTTCTCGTGTCCCCACAGTCACACGTCTCTCAACTATGTCCTTCAGGTTTGCACTTTATGAGCTTTGTATATATGAATCATAGCACACTCATTCTTCTGTGGTTTGCTCTTTATTTTCTTAATTTTCCCCTTTTCTTCTCAGTGTATGTTTGTGATACATGAGGAATGCCTTTGCTATGAGGAGCTGGGACACACACATCCTTATCGCATCTTGATCTTTTTCATTTCCGGCTCCTCTCCTTCCCCGATCCCCTTCCATTGTAGTAGTAAGGTTCATCCAAGCAGGTACATGAAGCTTCAGTTCATTCATTTTTATCGCCCTAAATTATTGCATTGGGTTAATATGCAATAATCTATGATAGTTATAGATTTTCTCATTCTGTGATTGAGATTTACTCTTCAGTAAATGTTGTGATTTTTTTCATTTTCTGTAATTAATACAATCCTTGTACATCTTCCTGCTACACGTGTGTAAGACTTTTCTAGCCTAGACCATATACTAAGAAGACACATTTAATTAAATTACATAAAAATATTTTCCTAGGTGGTTATACAGAGTTATACTTGCACCAATAGTGTTAACAAATTTAGAGACTCATAAAATTTACATCTCAGACTTATATTTTCCTTCTGACAGGTGGAAAATGACATATTACTTAGGGGTGAGTTTGCATTTCTTGATTACAAATGATACTCATCATCATTTTGTACATTAATTGGACTTTTGTGTTCCCTATTAAACAAAAAATGAATGCCTGGGCCTTTCTTTCCTCCGTTCTCTGCTGACTATTTCTTCTTTTCATATTGATTGCATAAGTCCTTTATATTATTGGTGATAGTTTTTCATCAGTTAATAGGATATAAATATCTTGCTCCAATTTATGACTTTTAATTTCACTTTCTTTCTGATGCTTTTTTGGGAAAGAAGGGATTTTAATTTTCACATAACTGACTTAACCATTTCCTTTATAGTTTTCACTTTCTGTGTGTCACTTGAGAAATCAGTTTTCATCACAAAGTCTTAAATATCTTTTCCTCTATCTTCAAAAAAGTGAACAGTTTTACTTTTCAAATGTTTATCTTTGATCACCTAGAACTCATTTCTCATCCAATTTCCATTTTTCCATGTGGATAACTACATGTCACATTTTCGTTTCATGGATAATCCTTCATTTTCCTCCCAACCCACAGTGATGACTCTGTAATAAACAAACTTTCTATAAATGCAGTTATTGGTCTACTGATGTTTTGGCCTACACAGGTGTCATCCTCAGCCTTCGCTGAGTGTGGGGAGAAAGCCCATCAGCGCCTTCCCGCAGCGCACACCTGAGGGCTCAGGAGTGTTTGCGTGCTCTCCGGCTTTTGCCCTTCCATATAAATTGTAGCATTTCCTCGTCAGGACTTTGTATTGGAGTTACGTGAAATCTACATATAAAACTGAAAAAACTTACCTGTGTATGATAGTGTGTCTTCCTCTCTATAAACATGTTACATTTCATGTACTAAGATTTTTTTATAAAGTACATAAACTTTTACAGTTTCTTCCACAACAGACATGAAAATATTTTGTTACATTGATTTTTAGGTGCTTTATTTTTGCTCTTAAGTATGGTATTTTCTAAATCTTTGCATAAATACATGTATGCACGTACGATCTTTTATAATTTTAAAACGATTTTTTTCATTTCCATTTGTTAAGAACAGTTTTATGTTCACAGGAAAATTGAGGGGATGGTGTAAATATTTCCCATGTATTCCCTGGCCCCCATATGTATAGCTTCCCTCAGTGTCGGACATTGCCCCTGCCACCAGAGTGACACACGCAGTACCTGCCAATGATCAAACTGCAGTGGCCACCCAAGCCCATAGTTTAAAATTCATTCTCGGTACCACATTGCTCATGACCATCAGCTCACTCCAAGTTTTCTCACTGCCCTAGAAATTCCCTGCGCTCCATCTATCACCCCCTTTTTTTACCACAATATCCATCGCTTTACCTTTGCCAGAATGTCATCATGCTGGAACCATACAATAGGTTGCCTTTTTGTTGTGGCTTCTTTAATTTAGTAATATTCTTTTATTTTCCTCCGTGTCTTTGCATAGTTAATAGCTCATTTCTCTTTGGTGCTGAACAATATTCCATTATATGGAATTTATCACTGGTAATTTATACATTCATTTACTGAAGGAAATCCTAGTTGCTTCAAAATTTTGGCAACTTTGAATAAAACTGCTATAAAGATCTATACGTGGGTGTTTATGTGTTTGGAAGGAGAGGGAGCAATATCTCTATTCAAAGCAGAATTATCATTCAGTATAATGAACAAAGAATCTAGTTCATGGCTTTTGCATCTAAAGAAACTCTTGAAATTCAGAGCATCAGTAGCTGCCTTTCCTTATAATAAATGTTTTCAATAAATCATCGGGACTGAAGGTTCATGTCACGAACAGTAAATCTGAGAGAAAATCAGGTAATGTGTCCTCCCCTGGATACTCTGCGTTTTGTTGATCTACAGAGGGGGAGTTTACACAGCAAGAACAGAGATGTGAAAAGCTCCAGGTGGGCCGCAGGGAGCTCCCAGTCTAATTTCCACACTGACCAGTTCAGGAACTTGGTTAAGTTGCTTCCCTCACTGAGATTTCGCCTTTTCCTCTGGAAAAACAGAATAGAGAAGGCTCTGGGGTCTAGAGAACATGAGAAAAGCAAAATTTGTTTTTTCTCTGTTTAAATTAGGAAAAGGTGGCATTTTGCCAGAGAACAATTTTGTATTATTTGATATGGGAAGCATAACAAGCTGGCTATTCATTTTTTAGCACATTTGCAAAGGTAATGATTTTCCTAAGAGCTGGCTTCAAAAGGAAAATTTGGAATTAAACTACGCCATTTTTAATTTTTAAAGTCTCAGGCTAGGGATGTAGCTCAGCAGTGAAGTAATTGCTTAGCACATGTGAGGCCCTGGCCAGCAAGAAAAATAAATCTCCATCACATATTCCAAAACAGCAATAACAGCTGTCTTTGTTTGCCTGGTTGTATGTTACTTTAATTCATGTATTTTCCTTTTCTAAGTATTTATTTTTATTTTGGTGATCTTATCAAATCAGAGAGTATTCTACACGTAAAAATATTGGACAGTTTAGACGAACATGCGTATTTTCAACACAGTCATATTCAGCTATCCATGTGACAGGAGGACTGAGATCAAATTCTGGATAAGATATTCGTGGGCTCCATAATCGGAAAATAGAATATGTTCGGTGAATTCAAGAGCTTTATATTCATTATATTCATTATTATTACATTAATATTATCTCTGTAAAATACATATTTATTTCCTGAAAATTACCTAATATTGTACATTAGAATTCTTCCAAGATCAGCTGTACATGTGGCAAGTTGCTCTTAATTACGGTAGGATTTTTAGTAGGAGGGGATTTTAGGTAATAATAGATATCAAGTATTCTGCTTTTATACTGGATGGGGAACAGAAAACATGGTTCGAGATACTGAGTGATTTCTCAGCATGCACACACAGCATCAGGGGTCACACTGAAAACTCAGCTCCCCACTTTATCATTCAGAAGTAGCTTGTTCAGAGGTAAGAAAATTCAGATTGATTTCTGTATCTTTCTATATCTCCTTTGAGGAGATACCAAGGTGTGCATTTGCTGGATCTTACGGGAAGTGTGTGTTTAGTTTTCTAAGAAACTACTGACCTGTCTTCTGTAGTGACCGTACCGTCTTCTATCCCCACCAGCAGTGAAAGTGCTATCTTCTCATCAGGTTCTGGTGTTTTCAGTGTTCTGGATTTTAGTCATTCTAATAAGCAGGGAGGTCTCCCATTGTCCTAGCTTTGCAGCAGGACATGGTGTGGAGCTTCTTTTCTCTTCATTCGCGTCCTTTGGTCGGGGGCAGTGATGTACCAGAGTTAAACCTGGGGACTCCTGCACGCGAGGCAGGCTTTCTAGCCCTGAGCTAACCCGGGCCCTGGCACATCTTTTCACATGCTAATTTTCATCCTTTTTTCTTCTTTACTGGGATTTTTTTTTAAGTCTTTGACCCACTTTTAGTGAATTATTTTCTTATTGTTGCATTGTAAGCCTTTTTTCTATATTTTGAATAACAGTTCTTTTTCACATATAACTTTGACAAATATTTTCTGTCAGTCTGTGACTCATCTTTTTATTCTTTTGACAATGTCTTTTGGAGAGCAGAATTTTTTTATTTTAATGCAGTCCAGATTACCAATTCTTTCTTTCATGGATTTTGCCTTTTGGAGTCATACAAAGAGTCATTAACAAATCCAAGATCATCTAGATTTTCTCCTATGTTTTCTTCTAGGAGTTTTATAGTTTTATGTTTTACATTTAGATTTGTGATTCATTTTGAGTTATTTTCTTTTTCTGAAGGGTGTAAGCTCTTTGTCTAGATTCTTTCGGGGGGTTTTTTGTTTGTTTTGTGGGTTTTTAATGTGAACATCCAATTGGTCCACCACCAGTTTGAACACTTTTTTTTCTCTATTTATTATCTTTTTTTCAAAGATCAGTTGACTCTGTTTGTTCATTTTTTTAATTCATTTTATTTTATTTTATTTTTGGTACAGGGGCTTGAACTCACAACCTACCACTTACCAGGCAGGCGCTTAAGCCTTGACTCTGTTTCTGCATGCTTATTCTAAGCTCTTTGTTCCGTTTCCTTGATACATCTATTTGTTCACCAATACCACTCTGTCTTAACTTCTCTATTGTCAGTCCTCCAACTTTATACTTCCTCTGAGTAGAGCATTTTCAATTTAATTTTTAAATTAGTTATTTGTTAATTAAAAGAAAAAACAATTGATATTTAGTATTGATCAACTGTATCATGCAAAACTACTGAACTCTTATTAATTTGGGTAATTTACCTATGTAGCATTCTGGATTTTCTATATAATAATCACATTTCCTGCAAATAACAGAAGTTTATCTGTGCCTTTTAAGTCTTCATATCTTTATCGTTGTCTATTTCATTGGCTCAGTTTCTTGTACAAAGCCAAATAGCAATGGTCAAAACAGGCACTCTTTTATTATCTCAGAGGGAATGCTTTTAATATTTCACTGTTAGACCCATTGCTTAATTGGTCTTTATAGATAATGTGTCTGTCTACTAATATGCTAGGAGAATTTATTATGAATAGATGCTGAATTTTATCTATTTTTGCACCATCCATGTAAAGTATCACATGAACTTTTCCCTTTAATATATTAATTAATATGATTAATCATAGTAATGGATTTTTATGTTAAATCATTCTTGATTTCCTAGGAAAAGCCCTGCTTATGCTTGATGTATCTTTTTTTATGTATTGCTGAATTCAGCTTTCTGTTATTTCCTGTAGAGTTTTTTCAATATATATTCATTCTTGAGTAAGATTGGCCTATAATTTTCTTTTTCTTGTAGGATCCTTGAGCGATTTTGATAGCAACGTTTTACTAGCTTTATAAAATGAAAAATCGAATAATCCTTTCTCTTTCTGTTGCTGCTATCGTATTCTAGGAAAGATTTCATAAATTGAGAATTATACTATGATATTTGGTAGAACATACCTGTCAAATAATTTGCATATTTAATGTTGGTTTTCAAAGCTTGAGGGGGTTTCTTCCTGGTTTTGTTTCTGTTTTGTGTTTTGAGTGTTGCGCCGAAGACTGACCCCAGGGCCTTATTCATGGTAAGCACATGCTCTGCCACTGAACTCCACTTTGCACAATGTTTGCAGACTCTCCTCTTCCCAGTGCGTGCAGCATTTATATCTCCGTCCCTCTTTCATTTCACTATTATTTGTGTATTTTCAGTATTAATCACAGCAGAGATTGTCCATCTTCTTTTACTTTTTCCAAAGGATCAGCTTATGTGTTTTTCACCATGTTTATTTATTTATATTTAATATTTCATTTAATTCCACTGGTTTTGCTGAGTGTATCATGCTGTCCCTTTTCTTGCTCCTTGGTTGCATGCTCAGATCAGTAATTTGAATTTCTGCATTTCTACTAATAATGTATGGGTTTAAGGCTGCAGTTTTGCTATGCATTATAATCATTATTTTGAGTTCTAAGTGCATTCTAAGTTCCAATATGATTTATTGATCAAATCCTTAGACTTTCTTCACCTTGAGTAATAACGTATGAATTTAAAGTGTCATTTTAATATGCAAGTGTTCATTATTTTAAATGCTAAATACGTTGTCATTTCCTCTATAATTTCTTCTTTGACTCATGAGTCATTCAAAGGGTGTCTTGGTGTTTTATTTCTAACTGTATAGGATTTTATGGTTGTTTTAAACTTTTGATTTTTAGCATAATTTCATTGTCTTCAGAGAATATATTCTGCATGGTTTCTGTCTTTCAAATTTGCTGCAGCTCTTTTTTGGCTGAATGTGTCCACTCTCCCCATGTGTTCTTGAGATCATGTGTTCTGTGGAGGGTGGTGTGCTCGAGGTGTGTTCACTGCACAAAGCTTGGTTATTGTACTATTCAGCTCTTCTACATTCTTAATAGTTTTATATATTTGACCTATTAAATATTGAGCTGTGTTCTTGAAAACTCTTACTCTGCCAATGGCTTTACAAAATTTTCTTTGAAGAACAGTCAATTTTTATTTTGTATATTTTCAAGCCATGCTGTTCGGTACTAAGCTGTCTGTCTTATTTTCCAGGTGAATTGAATTTTATCACTATGAAGTGACCTTCTATATCTGTCTATGCCTTTTTGCTTTAAAGTCTGATTTGTCTAATATTAGCATAAGAACGATGGTTTTCTTTGGAACATCTCTTTCATCCTTTTGCTTGCAACCTTTCTGTACCTTTATATTTGATGTGCTTCTCTAGTCTATGAACTGGATTTTGAATTTTTAACAGTGTAGTTCACCAAGTTCATTCAGTCAACTTATACAAATTTTGTTTATTAATATTATTTAATTCTATCATTTTATTTTGCTCCTTTTGTAGTAGTTCCACCTCTTCTATCACAGTCTTTCACAATTATATTGCCTTCTTTTGAATAATCTTTTGGGACTCTAGTTCTTACAGGTCTGTGCTATACAACTTCCCTTATTTTTTGTTCGTGAGCTTGACTTTTTGTCATCATTATCCAGCCATAAAAATGGAAACTCAAAGTTTTTCCAGTAATCCGATATTTTCTGGATGAAGTTAACTTGGGCATTCATGTTCCAGGAGATATTTCCACTTTGTTTTTGACATTGGAGCATCCTTTACCTCTTGCCTGTTCAGCAGTGGTGAGGTCATTTAGAGCACCTAGGCCATCATATTGCTAGAAACAGAAATTTAAGTAGAATTCTGTGTTAGTTACTGTCCCGTTACAGTGATAAAATACCTGATTCCCACAATTTAAAGAAGGAAGTGTATTTGGCTCACAGTTCTCAATGGGTTCAGTCCATGGTCATTTGGGTACCAGTCACCTCCCCAGTGACCTGTCTCTTCCAACCAAGCCTATCTCCTAACTGCAAGTCTGCTGTGAGCTCATAAAGGAATGAGAATATAAGGCCCCCATGATCCAATCACCTCCCAAAACCCCTATCTCTAGAGACTTTGGGGGAACATTTTACATTTCCAGGTCATGCTGGCTAAAACTACTTCCAGTCTTAGAGTTGGCAGGTAGCCAGCTGTCTAGGATCCCCCCAAAAGAGGTTCACATGCACCCCCTGCAGTTGTTCTGCAGCACACTTCCTTTCCCTCCTCTCTAAGTCCCATCCCCACCCAAAACTCCACTACTGAGTCCTGGCCACTGCCATAGCCCTGCTGAGAACTGCACAGCCAAGGAACGGTCACCAGGTGACCTCCGGGCTTCCCACACCCCCCGAGTCCTAGGAAGAGAAAAGCACAACCTGGTCTTCTCTGTCCTCTGCCCGCACTGTGCCGCTCGACACCAGGGCAGCCCTGGTGTAGCCTCACAAAGAGCAGAGGACAGTCCCAGATCCACAGGCCACAGAGGCCAGTGGTTGCCCCCAGTGTCCCAGGCCTGGGGGCATGCTGCTTCCTTCATCTAGGTTTTTAATTTCTCAAGACAAACCAAAAGTCTACATTTTTGAGACTTAGCTAGACTTGAAATTTTTTTCATCATAAAAAGGTATGTAAGTTAAACAAAAGAAGTACCAGCATCATGAGCAGCACAACTACTCTGTTTTTGTCATTTGCTGTAAACAGCTACAAAAGCAGGGGGAGGATGGCGCAGGTGTGGGGGAGGCCAGAGCCGTTTCTGCACCTGCGGGGTCTGGTTCCCAGCCGGCAATGGGATCTGCTCTAGGAGGTCCCGATTCACTCCCAGAAGGAGCGAATGCACAGATGTTTGAGAGGCCTCACAGGCCTTAGGAAATGTTTGACATGTCTCACAAGGTGCATTCTGAGGAAAAAAACATCTGTGTAAACTTGGATTCTATGCCTCACCTGTATTTGCAACCTCAGAGATGAAGGCTTTTATACCTAGCAAATTTATTTTGGTGACCAGAATTACTTAGCCTGCATCCTCACTTGCCAAATCTAAGACTCTCCTTGAGGAAGTGACACTTTTAGCAGCATGCAGATTCCAAGGGGCTGCTCGGGGGACTCCTGCTTCATCCTCCACAGGCTTCAAGTTATTCATCAGGGCGGAAGTTGGGCAGGTCTGCCATGCAAGAGGCCCAGCCTGAATTTGGGACAAGCTATCTTCTTGAATAACCTGATGTACTGTCTTGAAATAACATGCACTGGGTCAAGATACAAAGCAATGAGACTGAAATCCTTGTCTCACACCATGGAACTTCCCAGTGGGGAGACATTGGGTAAAAACAGTGACGTGCACCATTAGCATTCATGTCAGCCAACCTAAAATGCTTTCTCTGATCTCTGCAGCTCACTCAGTTTCTTCCTTACCCCGAAGACTTACTTAGAAGACAGTTCTTGCCTATCTTGGTGATCTAGTACCCACTCCATGTGTTGGTCCTTCTTTCTCCCTCGTTGCTTCCTCCTTGGAGTAGTAGAAAGAGCAGGAGCTTAGCGGCCTGATGCTCCAGTGCCGGAGCTCAGCGACTCCCTGGCTGCCTGGCCTGACCTTGGACCAGCTTCCATGTCAAAGGCACGCAGCAACTCTGCACCTTGGACCAAGCTCCAGGCCCCCAAGGGCAACTTCAGGGTCCCATGCACATGGCTGCGGGGTGGTGTGGGGAAAATTCTCCTCCTGCCTGCAGGACCAGTTGAGAAAGCCTAGTGATAGTGCAAGGATAGCACATCCTTATATTCTGCGAGCTCTTTGATAGAGTCAACTGCCTTAATTGTGAAATGGGAAAAGTATTTTCTAAGGGGAAAATTCAGTAGGTCTGAATTTCCTGTTCTGCTACTCCCTCCTTCCTAAAGCCTGTGTGCCTAGTGAAGTACCCAACATGCTAAGCACAGAGATACAGAAGCGTCTTCTAAGGGTGTCTGTCAAGGGGCTGCAAAACCGAAACACCAAACAACTCCTATTTGCTTCCCCGTGTCTGCTAGATAAGATGGTTCCTTTCCAAAGCACTGATCTGAGCTGTCTGCCCATTGTTCAGAACCCCTCAGTGGCACCCCACTTCTTCCAGGGTAAAATTAGACCCCATACCAAGACTGCCAGGTCCTGCATGTGAGGCCCAGCCCAGTCGCACACCAGGCCCCCACTGCTCAG